>JANFOE010002963.1:0-42500 GCA_025667525.1 Glebionis coronaria
TATACAATATATATATATATATATATGTATACATATATATATATATATATATGGTATACATATTATATATAATATATATATGTATACATATATATATATATATACTATTAGTATCGTAACCCGCCCAACGGGCGGGGTCATTTTTTTTCTTGTTCTAGAGGGTTTACTGTTTGTGCGTAACTTTCAATATATTTTAAGTACATATTTTACGCTACAATGCGTAACTTTCAATATATTTTAGTACATATTTTACGCTACAATAACGTTTATTTGTGATCAACAGGCGGGGTTGTCTTTTTTATTTGAACGAATCGTTAACAATTAACTTGTGACCCGATGACTCGATTGAATTGACCCGACGATCGATCCCTTTTTTGGTGACTTGATCGGATTAACCCGATGGTTTAACCGTAACCCGATATATTGCTATATTTGATTCTCAAATTTATGTTAAAATAGATATTAAAAAAAATAAGTCCTACTGAACTGAAAAAAGAATTTAGACAATGTAAAATTAAAAATTGAGAATTTTTAAATTTTAAGTGTAATTTTAAAAAAATGTGAATTCTTTTAAAAAGTTTAAAGATTTGTATAATAACTATAAAAAGAATCTGAAAAAATATACCTCATATTAACAGTCCAGTATACTATTTTTGGACGTCGCAAATTAATAGTCCAGTCCAAAAATAGTTAAGAAATATGATTAAGTTTACTATATCACCTTACTTGAGGGTATTATTACAAAGAATAAAGAAGTTGTAAATTAATTTGTTAAGGGTAAAATTGTCTTTTTGTAAAAAGCAAGAGAGAGAAAACTGAAAAAATGATGTTTTTATTAAACTGCGTATTTTTTGTCGGTGGACTATTATTATGGGACGGAGGGAGTAGTATATGTTTATTTTTTTTTAATAGGGATAGCCTGTTTGTTTATGTTCAAATATGTTTATTTGGGAAAGGACAATCAGAAGAGAAAGTAACGATATCGAAACAGTATGGCAAAGAAAGGTAAATAACATTGTACGCAAGCGCGGATCTATCCGGAGGAACCCGGTTACTTGCTAACCAGAGGTCACCGGGCCAAATCTTGCATTGGACATCTTTTTAAAATACTTTACAGAAATCCTTAACAAACCACGTTTTTCAAAACTGCGTTTCCGAACCGCGATTTTCAAGAAAATGCGTTTTCAAATCATTAAAAACGTGGAAAATGGAGATCTTTTAGGGATTTCTGAAATACTATTGGCTAATAAGTGCCATGTCACAAATGACTGAGATTAGGGGTGTGGTATCAAATCATAATTATACCTATATATATATATATATATAATATATATATATATATATATATATATATATATATATATATATATATATATATATATTATATATATATATATATATATATAATATATATATATATATATATATATATATATATATATATATATATATATATATATATATATATGATATATATATATATATATATATATATATATATATATATATATATATATATATATATATATATATATATATATATATATATATATATATATATATATATTATATATATATATATACTATATATCTTTACATTATATATAAGAGGAGGAATATACCACATAAGCATGTTTTAATCCACGTCACCATTATTAATAAGGAAATATTTTTTATAATTTTTCGTTTTTTAGTAATTATCTTTATATTTACAAATTAAAATAAATAAACTGGTAGCAACATATATTATCCCTAAATATTCTGAGCAACAATATATTATCCTTAAATATTCTGTCGAAATAAACATACGATTTTAAATAGACCCTAATCTCTGAGCCATATTAAAACCCTATTCTATTAACCAACCTGATAGGTGTGAAAACACCCATCCTTTTACCACTTAATTATAATAATAACCAAGCCAAACGTGTATTTTATGTCGTAAATGTCGAAATTATGTGTGGTTTGTGTTTTTATTGTGTTTTAGGACCAAAAGATGAAAAAGGAAGAAAACACGGGCTTTCACGGGCTTTTATCAAAGAAAAGGAGAAAAGACGAAGTCAAAAGATCAAGAGTGCAAAAAGAACGGAAGTCCAAGGCCTATTCTGAAGATTTATCGAAGAAAAAGTCTAAAGACGGAAGTTTAATGAAGTCGAAGAACCAAGTCTAATTAAAGAAAAAAATTATAAGACGAGTTCAAATTATATCGACAAATCCCGAGACGACGTCGAGAAAGACAAAGAATTTAAATCGAGTCGAGACAAGATGAAAGAAGAAGAAAGCACCAACAATTTACTCCTCCCATAAATACCCTCCTAATGTGTCATTAGGAGGTGGTTAGAAAATTAGGAGTAGATTAGTTTAGGATTAGGAGTAGCTTAATACTTTCTCTCTCTAGCTTTTCTTTAATGTTTTAATCTTTTTCATTAATCTTGTATTAATTAGATCTTAATCTTAATCTTAATCAAGCTTTTCAATTAATCATTCTCATTCTTCTTTTCTTTATTATTAATCTTGTGTTGATTTAGATGATCTTGTAGTTGCTTAATCTTGATGTTTATTGATTTATTGATGCTTTTGATTGATTGTGCTTATTGGTTTTTTATGTGTTTTATTTTTATAGCTTATACTGTTTTAGTGCTTATTGTGTTAATTTTTTTATTTTTAGTTAAGTTCTTATTAGTTAATTTTTACAAAAAGTTGTTTTTAAATATTTTTATTATTTAGTGTTTTTAAAAGTTTTTAAATTTTGGCTTATTAGCTTTTTTTAAAAATCAATTTGGTTAAGTTTTTAGATAAGTGCTTATTAGTTTATTTTATAAAAAGTTGATTTTTAATTTTTAGATTTATTAGTATTTTTCTAGTTTTTTAATTTTTGGTTGAATTAGTTTTTCTTAATAATGTTTTAGATTAAGTTTTGGTTATTTGCGTATTTGAATTGTTCTTATTTTTAGCCTATTTCGTGATTTTTTTATGTTACTGTATTTGTTTTCAAGTTTTCGGATTAGGGTTTTATATTCCGAAGATTTGATTTTTTCTGAAATGTCATTTCTCTGAAAATCTTACTTTTTCTGAAAAAGTTAATATTCTGAAAAAAAGATTTATTACGAAAAAAGTTGGGGAAAAGTTTTATTCCGAAGAATTTCTGAAAAGGTCATATTCCGAAGAAGTTGCTTTTGCGAAAAAAACTATTTTTCCGAAGAAATCATTTTTCCGAAAAACTATTTTTCCGAAGAAACGTTTTTTCCGAAAAAGAAATTTCAGAAATATACTGTAGCGTTTCCGAAGATACGTTTTTTCCGAAAAAACAAATTCCGAAATTTACTGTAGCAGCGAAGAAATTGTCATGTGTGCCTACGTGCTTGCGAAGAAATTGTCATGTGTGCCTACGTGCTTGGAGGATTTTGGCGCCATTTTCACCAGGCAGCCTGGCTGCTTCCAGCAGCTAGCCTGCCTGCTTGCTTATTTATTAGTATTGTTCCGTAATTGTTTAGTTTTATCTGAAAGTTGTTACGATTTTATTTTTGAAAGTTACGTATTTTTAGTTGAATTTTTTCATCTATTTTTAAAATTAATATTTTTTCGTAAAGTTCAAGTTTTATCTTTTATTTAGTACCCGCTTTAGGTTTTGCCTCGTTTAGCTTTAAAGTACCCACTTAGTTTTATTCTCTCATTTTTCATTTAGTAAACTTTATTTTCGAGTCGATAGTAAATTTCGTCTTTTAGATTTATTTTTATTAATTGTTTCGTTTTAATTTCACGTTTTATTATTTATATTGTTTTGTTTTTATTAGTTAATCGCTTTTAGCTTATTGTTATTATTTTGCGCATTTACCCTTTTTAGTAGAATAGATAACCAACCATTTTATTTTCTACCAAGAACGATTGAGTCACACTTTGAACCGGAGATCAATTCGAATTGAATCGAGACGAACAAATTTTCATACTAGGACAAAAACCCAAGTATTACAACCCTAATAAATTATTTCGTTTTCTTGATCTTTTTTATGACATTGATATTTTAATCTATACCTAATGATTCTTTATCGTTTATGATCATCTTAATCTAGCTTCTTTACGGCCCTTTGTAGGTTGTCATCTGCCACTAACTCTAAAAGCGTAGGTAAGTTTGTTTATAACTCATATTAATTTATATTGTCTATTAATTGTTATTGACGTGATGCTTTTTGCGTGCTTTTTGGTGAACGTTCGGTTGTCTATATCTCTGTTTGATGGTAATTTTACTTTTTTTAATTTCAAGTTTCTTATATTGAACAAGAGGGTTTTATTGAAGCACATCCATCTAATTTGGATCTTGAACAAGTTCGGAAAGAAAGGCAGATCTAAGCAGCGAAAGTGGCTTTTATGAATAATACAAAGAAAGGGAAAAAGGGTAATGATGACTAGATCTTCAACTGCAGATCAACACTTTCATAGATGCAATTGTAAAATTCCTTGATTTTAGCGATGTAAGGTACGGGCTCACTTTCCATATTATAAGTTACTATATTGATGGCCCTGAGTTTATAAATCACATAATAGTTGTATAGCTATAATATATCATCTCTTTTTTTTCCTCTATGTTCCTCATAACCTAATTCACTAAAGGCCAAGTTTGAAAGTCGGGGCTGTTTGACATGTGCTCCAGTGGCTTTTATTTGATTTTGGGAAACCTCAATTTTGGCTGATGTATCATATTGTGCATTTTATTATAATACAGGGGCATTGGCAATTCAATTGAGAACCAAGCTGTTGATGATTGCGGTTCAATTATGTAGACAATTAAGTCAAAGACAATTACATGTGAAACTGAGCCAAAACAGTGAAAGTGGTGAGATTGGCCTTTGTTCGTCAGTAGTATGATTTGAGATAGCCTATAAACCATTGTGTATGTTGTTTTGTGATTGTATTGGTATTAACGTGACTTTTTTGTGTGTACAGATCACTCAAGTCTATGGGTTTATGATGAATGTCTTTGGAAGTAAGTTAGCTTTGTTTATGTTTATACTATAGTTTATATAGTTTTCATATTCTGAATGTTATATAATATGTCATTGATCAAAATATACTAATAAATTCGGATGTAACAAGACAATCTCATACAATTGTAGTAGTTTTTGCAGATTATTGTTATTTTTAGCTTATTATTCATGTATGCATAATGTCCTTGCTGGTGTGTAACTGTAGTTTTGTATTCTAGGTATATCAAATCTTTGTATAACGTCATATATGTTCTAATCATGACAGGTAATAAACTATATTACTTGATGTGTCTGCACGTCTCTCATTTCCTGTTCTTATAGACGTAATCCTATATAATGTTATGGAAGATGACACTAGACTTATTTCTTTTGGCGTTGTGAAATGTAGTATAATGCAGTTCGTTTTCTCAGTTATTAACTAATAGAAAGTCCAACCAATATCGGATTTATAATTGTTCTTGGTTGTTAAAGCTTGCTTGGTAATCTATGCTAATTCAAACAACACTATTTAAAAATGAAAAATATTAAACTACTTATACGTAAAACATTTTGCAAATACCAATTTTTTTTATTCAAACAAAATTCAATTAACAAAATATAAAACTAGAAGGACTGAAAATGTAATTTCTATGAAAGTTAAATGCTCAAAATGTAAATTCTACAACTATAGGGACTAAGAATGCAAAACAGTAAACTATGAGGATCAACAATGCAAAATCTATAACAAACTAACTAAAAATGTAACAAACCAACAAGTTACTAACTGAATTCTAACAAATTGCAAAGTCCAGGGACCAAAATTAAGCAAACCCTAATTACTTGAAAGATTAGCCAAGTTTACAAAACTGATAGAAAAGAAAGGACTAAAGTGCAATTAAGTAAAGTTTTTAAGTAAAAACGGGGTAACAAGAATGAATAAGCTCGTTTGAGCTTATTACTCAACCAAATCAAATGAAACAACTTGCAAAAGACTTCTAATCCAATTTAAGCTACGTGTATCTAAGGAATCTTGCTAAAGATCAAAATTAAGCAAAAGAGTGCTTATTGATAAGCACAAATTAAGCTACAGCTTAAACCAAACAGTCACAACTTGATCTTTGTAATGAAACTGATTAAGCTAATGATATAAAGATTGGGAAATCAAACTAGAAACATTTTCATCCAGTAATAAGCTAGAAATCTGAAATAAGCTCAAAAGAGCTTATGTTGACCAAGTTTGACCGGATTTTTGGAAAAAGCTCAAATCTTCAAAAATCAATATTCAACACTTACTAACTGGTTCTGTGAAAGAAAATCATGACTTTTATGAAGTGGATATTAAGATCTAGGAAAACAGTCACAAGCTTATCTCAGAGAATGAGCTTTTCTCAGACTTTGACCAAAAAGCTATTTTCTGGCTTAATTCCTAAAACTGTAGAATTTCCTCTTAGAATCTAAAAGTTTATGATATAAGCTAAGTCTAGAAACATATTTGAGGAAATTTCTTCAAGTAATGAATGAGAAATTAGCAGTTGAAATTGGCAAGTTTTTCAAACTAAAGCTGAATAAAGACTAACCCAAACTATTCTATTGCCATTTGCCTGTTTGACTATTTATTTGACTTGTAAAAGGTATAAATCCACTTGTTATCACCTAAGGACTGGAAACAAACTCTAAAACACCAAATCTTAACACTTGAAAACTACTTAAGATCTACTCCCAAACACTCCTTAATCTGCTATGAACAAAATTTTACAAAGACTTATTAAGTTCTGAATTAAACTGATTCAAAGGATATAGCAGACTAAATTCAATGGCCAAAATGAAAAGTTTAAACACTGAAAACAAACAACTAACAAGGCTAGAACTGCAAGTAAGCTATAGGCTAAAATAGAGACTGAAATGATGTAGTAACTACCAAACTCTCAATTCAGTAAACAAGTATGCAAGATTAAGCTACAATCACACAAAATACAATCAAACAGCAACTATTATCAAGTATATCATGCAGCCATCAATTTAACTAGGGAAAGTAGCATGCAAAGACTTGTTAAGTGGAACAATAACAAGAATCTTAAAACCTGTTGAAGATATCCTTTGGGAAGAAGAGGAGCGCTGAGCTCTCTTGCCCTAGTGATAACCACCACCTATCACTAGTATTCAACAAAAATCAACCATCAAACAGCTACAAATCATCAAACTGCTTGAAATCTCCATAGAAACTAGAAAATGGCTGAATTGTGATCAACAAACTGGCAAACTTCACAAATGGCAGTTATGATCAATGGTTGATCATAACAAACTTTCAACAGCAACAATAACACTCAACAGCAGCAAGATCAAACTGGAATATGAAGAACAGAATTTGGCGGGAAAAAGGAATTTGAATTTTATTGAAGGAAAACAGTTACAAAGTTTGTTACAAGCTGTTAACTAACTAACTGACTCAAGAGTTTGTCAGACTCTTGAGTAGTTAGGGGAAAAGTGAGGGAAAAAGGAAAGGAAAGTAAGAACTATGTGTTTTACAAAATTAGGCTACACTACAAATGAAGACTAGTCTAGGTATTTATAGGCAAGAAATGAGAGTTTGTTGGAGTTGGTGACGTGTCAGGGCCAATCTCTGAGCTCCACGTGGCAAATTCTGCATTTAGTACTTTGAAGGTATGAACAATGATTTGGGGGTTTTAAATCCACTCAATGATTTGTTAATTGGATTGCACCGTTGAACTCGTCTTCCAAAATTGAGCAACATTGATGTTTTAATCTTCCCATGAAATTGAGTGTAGAAGAAACCCGATCCTGGCAAATTTTCCTTTTGAAGAAGAAAACACGTGTCGGTTTCTGGTTGGTTTAAAAGGTGAGTTGTGGATTACACTGTTAAGATCTTGTAATAAATGTGGCGGCAGTAGTGGATATTTATTGAGCTGAAGTGGCAATCCGTGTGATTGATTATCTCTCTTCTCATTGGTTGAAATCATGACACATGGATTACACTTGCAAATCTTTCCAAACTTGGCAAAACAGGTCCTTGTACTTGGCAGATTCTTATTTCAAGTTAGGATCTTCATTCCTTTGACATTTTTGGTCCTTTAACTTCCATAACTTGTACAAAATGGTCCTTTGACTGAGTTGACTTGATAGTTGACCAGGTTTGACTTGAATCTTGACTTTTACATTATTTGCACTTCTAGTCCTTCAACTTTCATAACTTGTCAAGATAGGTCCTTATTCTTCAAAGTCTTGTCACTTTTAATCCTCTTTTGTCTTTTTCATCCATTTGAGCTTGATTTTTCCTTGTTTGCTTGAAAATGTATCTTCTTACCTACAAAAGTGTACACAAACACAAACATACCACATAATACTGTTTTTGCCAAATAATTTGGTATTTTGCTTCATGTTTTAGGGTTATTTGTTGATAAAAGGATATGAGTTTAAGCTCATATCAAATTCCCCTACACTTGAACATTGCCATGTCCTCATGCAATATTATATTTCAAGGCTTAAAAATTTACATTTCCCTCATAATTAATCCACTTTGGCCATATGAGATGCATCTACACTACTCTAAACTAGATGATGCATGATTTTGACTTTTAATAATGCAATGAATCAAAATACAATTTTATCTATATCTTTTTGATTTTTCTTGAAATGGTTTTGATGGAAATAACTCATAAAGAATTCAATGACTTAGATTAGGGCTTGGATACCATGGATACTTATCACCCTCAAGTTTCACTTTCCCCATACCAAGCTTATAAATGGGATCATTGCATTCACAAGTAAAAAATGCATCAACTTATTCATGACAATTAAATGTGGAACCGGTTATTAATTGAGCAAATTGCTTGTGGGCAAATTTGTCATTATTTCAAGTGTGAAATATAAGAAATGTAAAATCCAAAAATAAGGAAGCACGGTTTTAATCCTAAGTAATCTTCTCATCCATTACTTGAAAAACGCTCACAATTAATATAAGTCCGTATTAAGAGTAATAAGTCATTCGCCTTATGTGTAAAATCCTCATGTCATGCTTTCATAAGTAACTACACACTCGCTAAGAAAAGGAAAATAAAACTCACGCAATAATTTACATCCGCATCTTTTTGAGATTTTGGATCTTCAACCCCGCAACCCGTCAAGGTAATATTGGATTGGAGCAATCTATTGAATCCCCGCAACCTGTCAAGGTAATATTGGAACTCAATAGTCACTATAATTAACACCACACTGCCCCTATTGGGAGTCTTGCATTATTTTTTTCTTTTTTTCTTCTTTTCTTTTTTCTAGCCACTCATTTTTTTTTTTCATAAGCCGCTCTTATTTTTCTTTATTCCTTACCAAGAAATTTGCAAAGAAGAAAAAGAAAAAACACCCGCTAAATATGGAGCATGACATAAGTCTAGTACACATAAAACGTGCTAACTTAGAATCTTAAGACGTACTCATATCAACCATAAATGATTAGCCAAAAATGCATAAGAGATTACAAACCAATTAAAACCGTACTTGATTATTTATTAACAATTATATACATGCGAAGAAAATAGAGATAAAGAAGAGAAGGGTTTAGCCACAAGTAATTGCCATGAAGTCTATCTAGCCCTTTTACACTTGCTTCAACTCTATCATTTCCCATTCTCCACAAATTTAAAATTTCAAATAATGAAATTGGTGGAAGCTTAGCCTAATAGACCAATGAAGGACTACATGGTTAAGGATACTAGCTAGAGAGTGCTAAAATAAGCAAACTCGGGTTGAGTCAAAATATCCATGGCGGGCCTAATATGTCAAAGAAATCTAAACTTGTTAAAACCATGTTTTATTATATTTTTCCTTTTTTATATATTTTTGATGAAAAATAAAAGAAAAGATATATACAATGCAAATGTGTTATGCAAATGAAAAATGATTGATGCAAAAATTATGAATGCATATTTTGGTGGCCAAAATAGATCAAAAATTTGAAAAATGTTGAAAATTCATTTTTCCATGTTATCATGCAAGACAATGACAAGTTCTAGGTAAGGTCACTTCGATAGAAGACCCCCCTACACTTAAGCTAAACATTGTCCTCAATGTTTAAGAGCATGGAAGTATAAAAACTTCCCTTACACTTATGACAATGAATAGACTTTGCTTAACCCAAGTTAAGGAAAGGACAACTATTAGTGAAATCATGTTTAAGCACAAGGTGTTAATGAAAATTCACTAGAGTAACGAAGTGAACCGGATACAAGGGCCTCCTCCATAAGCTCCAAAGTATGAGATGAGTGAGCAACCCTACAAACAAGCATGAAGACAAAAGAAGGTCTCCCCTACACTTATCTCCAAGTCTATGCCTTTATTACTAACCTACCACACTCTAAACCTAGTTATACGATGCTTGAGTTAATGAGTCTCTAGCTCGACTCGTCCCACACTTAAAAGTGTCTAAAACCTATCATGGAGAAGAAAATTTTTGCCCTTTGTAAGAAAAATCTCCATGATGAGGTAAAACAAGTGTTCATTTATCAAAACTCCATAAATATCCTCCAGGATCAAATACATAATTACCCTCCCACTTATAACACAATTTAACAACTAGCTTCCCAAGCAATGGTGAAAAGAATGAGGTATAATTCTCTAAAATGGTTTCCCATATGTTCTTCCCCAGGTGATGGTGTAAAGCTCTCAAATCTTTCACAAGGTTTCCTTTTGTCGCATCAGGTGAATACTGAGATGGTTTAGCAAGCTCTATGCCAGGATCAAAAATCCGTTCCTTGATGGGAAAACAACAAGTGTTTGTTGCCTTAGAAGATTCTCCTTTGTAGTTCACATGGTGAGAGAAAGGTTGTGAAGTGATTGGTTGTAAAAAGGTTTGGGTGGACAAAGAAGGTAAAGGATCTTCAAGCAATAAAGATTCTAGATAGAGTATGTCCCCCTCCTCATCAAGATAACCAAGAGTGTACTCAAAAGATATATCCTCCAATAAAAACTCATTACTCTCATCAATGATAGAATCCTCCTCATCACCATAAACATCATAGATTGGTCTATCAAAGATGGGTGATCCCTCAAAACCAAAGGAAGTATGATCATCAACAAATGGAAAGTCACAAGTAGAAAGCTCATCATCACTATAGTCATCATATGTTGGTGAATCACAAAGAAAAGATCCCTCATTACTTAAGTCCTCATCAAAGTGATTAGTATTGTGGAAAAGTGGGGTGTCATAAGGAATTTCACTAAAGTTTAGCTCTTGAGGTTCATGAAAATCCAAGGAAGAAGTAATGGAAGCAATGGTCTCAATATGAGGGTAATCATAGTCTCCACTTGAGCAAGCTTCATAAAAGTACTCATCACAAACTTCATCAAGAAGATCATCTTGTGTTTCCTCCTCATGTACAACATCAATATGTTTTACCGCTTCGGGCTCATTAGACTTTTTGGACAACTTCCCCATGTTAAACACCACTCTCTCATCTCCGACCCGCATTGTAAGTTCTCCTTCCGCCACATCGATTAAAGTACGACCCGTTCTCAAAAATGGCCTACCAACAATCAAAGGCACTCTAGGATCCACATCATAATCAACTACCACAAAATCCGCGGGAAATGTAAATCTATCAACCCCAACAAAAACATCTTCCGCAATTCCCACCGGATAAGCTATAGTACGGTTAGCCAACTCAAGAGTCATCTTAGTAGGAGTGAGCTCGGGAAGTGAAAGTCTCTTCCAAACCGATAATGGCATAAGATTTATGCTTGCTCCTAAATCCGCTAAAGCCATACAATTTTCCACCCCCGGAAAATTGCAAGGAATCAAAAACCGCCCCGGATCTCCAAGCTTAGTAGGCAACTTCTTAAGCAACACCACGGAACAATTTTCATTCAAAGAAGCATTAGGCAAATCCACCAATCTTTCCTTGTTAGAAAGCAAATCCTTAATCATCTTAGCAAACTTAGGCATATTGGCTAAGGCTTCCGCAAAGGAGATATTGATGTTAAGTTGCTTGAACATCCTCAAAAAGTTAGAAACTTGGATATCATCCTTGTTCTTAAGCTTTTCTTTTCTCAATCTTGAGGGATAAGGAAGACTTGGTTTTGGTTGTGGTTGAGGTGTGGATGAAGGATTTTCCTTATTGAGTACTTCATGAATAGGCTTTGAAATTGGAGAAATGGGAGCATTTTGAGGTGGTGAAGTAGAAGTAGAGGGCTTGTCACAAGTAGGAGCACAAGTGGGTTGAACAATAGTAGGTTTAGGAGGTGAAGGATCCTTTGTTGTTGTTCCACTCCTTGTTGTAATAGCATTGACATTGGCCCTAGGGTTTGTTTGTGTATTAGAAGGTAAAGCCCCTTGTGGTCTTTGAGTTACCGCCATTAAAACCTTATTGAATTGGTCATTCATTTTCTTTTCTATAGCTTGGAATTTCCTTTCATTCTCTTGATTCATCTTTTGAAAAAGATCCATTGTGTTAAACTCTTGTGGCACATAACCTTGAAAACCTTTAGGTTGGAAAGGTAAAGGTTGGGAATTAAATCCTTGATTTGGTGGATAAAAGGTATTTGCTTGAGGTTGAAATTGATTGGGTGCCTTGTAGTTATTTCCTTGGTATGGTTGTCTTTGCCCTTGATTCCTTGCTAAAATTTGAGGAGGATTTTGTGGAATTTAGGTGGGTGGTTGGGGTGGAAAGCCGGGTGGAGTAAGGTAATTTTGGGATTTGTAAGAAAGGTTATTTGGATTAATGTTAGGCTTGAAGTGTTCACGGTGTTCCTCTTGATAAGCATAGCATTCCCCTTGATACCCTTGCACCTTATCACATTGTTCATAAGAATGGGGGCCTCCACAAGTAACACAAGAAATGGTGATGGCATTCACATTATTTGAGGAATTGTTCAATGTCATGCTCTTAAAATTTTGAAACATGTCTTGAGTCATTTCTTGTCCTTGTTTGACTGTTTGAAGGATCTCTTTAAGAATTTGGATTTCACAAGGAGTTTGAGAAGTGTTTTGGATCACATGAACCTTTTCTTCAAATGGATTGTTTGTTTGAACCATTTCCTTAGTCTCAATAATGTTCAAAGCCTCGTGGTATGTCTTAAAAAGAATACTCCCTCCCGCGGAAGCATTTAGTGAATCTTGGTGGTGAGGTTTAAGGCCATTATAGAAGGTATTAATTTGGTTTAGATCATCCATTCCATGGTTAGGGCATCGCCTCAACAACTCACTATACTCTTCCCAAGCATCACTAAAGGATTGACTAGGTTTTTGTGTAAAGCCCATAATTAAATTCCTCAAAGCCATAGTCTTTTGTGGAGGAAAGAATTTGTTCAAAAACTTAGTGGTAAAATCGTCCCATGTGGTGATACTATCGGGTGGTTGGGTGTCTAACCAATGCTTAGCATTCCCATCTAAGGAAAATGACACTAACATCAATCTAATGACCTCATGTGGAACCCCATTATGCTTAATGGTATTGCAAAGTGAAAGGAATCTCTTAAGGTGAGCATGGGGATCCTCATTTTGTTTTCCCAAGAAAGGTGATGAAGAAACCATATTGATCATAGATGTATGTAGCTCAAATGTGTTAGCGGGAAAGTCGGGAATCTTAATGGCACTAACATATCCATGAATGTTGGATTGCATACGTTCATACAAAGTACGATTATCAATAGCCATGGCTTCTTGTGGTGGTGACAAAGCACGATTCTCGTGATCGGCTTGGTGGACGATGGTGGTCTTACTCTTTCTCTTTTTCTTCCTTTTCGGAGGAAGAGGTTGTACACCAATCGGTATTTGTGCACGCCCGCGAGTGAGCATGCAACTCAATACGAGGAATGAGAGAGAAGCTCTCGTGTGACTTTGAAGAGAAATGGATTATCCTCTTCGAGTTTCAATATTAAATATCCACAAGAAAATAACAATATATGTATTACTACTTTGGGTGCAAGACCCTCAATGAAGCCTTCCTTCTTAGAATACTCCCAAGTGAACGGGGGGTTAGGTGGCGCGAAGCACTTAAGTACCTATTGACCCTTAGATGGCATTTTATAGCACATCGCCTTTCTATTCACTTAAATGTTCGTATTCTTCGAATTGTTGCTTATTGAGAGTATTTATCTATTCTTGCTTTATTTTGTTTGATCGATACGCGTGTCAAGGACCGGAACGCCCCTCAACACGGTGTATTGCCTCGGCAATACTTATGGAAGATATGTAAATTGATTGTTCTTATACGTATACGTATTTACTTATAATAATATATGGAAAATATTTTTGTATTTATGAGTTTTTTAAAGGAAAATACTATATGTACATAAAAAACGAGAGAATCCAATAATATATATTTTTGGGTGCAATCTCTTAGGAAAAAGATTGCTTTTTGGATTTTTTAATTTTTTTTTGAGCAATTCTTTAGGAAAAGAATTGTTTTATTAATTTTTTAGTTTTTATATATTTTTATATTTTTGATTTTTTATTTGTTTTTGATTTATGATACGTAAAAATAACGTTCACAAAATGAACGGATCCCAAAAGCCAATGAAAACCGTCAATCGATAGTCTCTCGTGTAGTCAAAGAACCGGCAGCGGCGCCATTTGAAATGTGTTATAATGCAAGTTCGTTTTCTCAGTTCTTAACTAATAGAAAGTCCAACCAATATCGGATTTATAATTGTTCTTGGTTGTTAAAGCTTGCTTGGTAATCTATGCTAATTCAAACAACACTATTTAAAAATGAAAAATATTAAACTACTTATACGTAAAACATTTTGCAAATACCAATTTTTTTTATTCAAACAAAATTCAATTAACAAAATATAAAACTAGAAGGACTGAAAATGTAATTTCTATGAAAGTTAAATGCTCAAAATGTAAATTCTACAACTATAGGGACTAAGAATGCAAAACAGTAAACTATGAGGATCAACAATGCAAAATCTATAACAAACTAACTAAAAATGTAACAAACCAACAAGTTACTAACTGAATTCTAACAAATTGCAAAGTCCAGGGACCAAAATTAAGCAAACCCTAATTACTTGAAAGATTAGCCAAGTTTACAAAACTGATAGAAAAGAAAGGACTAAAGTGCAATTAAGTAAAGTTTTTAAGTAAAAACGGGTAACAAGAATGAATAAGCTCGTTTGAGCTTATTACTCAACCAAATCAAATGAAACAACTTGCAAAAGACTTCTAATCCAATTTAAGCTACGTGTATCTAAGGAATCTTGCTAAAGATCAAAATTAAGCAAAAGAGTGCTTATTGATAAGCACAAATTAAGCTACAGCTTAAACCAAACAGTCACAACTTGATCTTTGTAATGAAACTGATTAAGCTAATGATATAAAGATTGGGAAATCAAACTAGAAACATTTTCATCCAGTAATAAGCTAGAAATCTGAAATAAGCTCAAAAGAGCTTATGTTGACCAAGTTTGACCGGATTTTTGGAAAAAGCTCAAATCTTCAAAAATCAATATTCAACACTTACTAACTGGTTCTGTGAAAGAAAATCATGACTTTTATGAAGTGGATATTAAGATCTAGGAAAACAGTCACAAGCTTATCTCAGAGAATGAGCTTTGCTCAGACTTTGACCAAAAAGCTATTTTCTGGCTTAATTCCTAAAACTGTAGAATTTCCTCTTAGAATCTAAAAGTTTATGATATAAGCTAAGTCTAGAAACATATTTGAGGAAATTTCTTCAAGTAATGAATGAGAAATTAGCAGTTGAAATTGGCAAGTTTTTCAAACTAAAGCTGAATAAAGACTAACCCAAACTATTCTATTGCCATTTGCCTGTTTGACTATTTATTTGACTTGTAAAAGGTATAAATCCACTTGTTATCACCTAAGGACTGGAAACAAACTCTAAAACACCAAATCTTAACACTTGAAAACTACTTAAGATCTACTCCCAAACACTCCTTAATCTGCTATGAACAAAATTTTACAAAGACTTATTAAGTTCTGAATTAAACTGATTCAAAGGATATAGCAGACTAAATTCAATGGCCAAAATGAAAAGTTTAAACACTGAAAACAAACAACTAACAAGGCTAGAACTGCAAGTAAGCTATAGGCTAAAATAGAGACTGAAATGATGTAGTAACTACCAAACTCTCAATTCAGTAAACAAGTATGCAAGATTAAGCTACAATCACACAAAATACAATCAAACAGCAACTATTATCAAGTATATCATGCAGCCATCAATTTAACTAGGGAAAGTAGCATGCAAAGACTTGTTAAGTGGAACAATAACAAGAATCTTAAAACCTGTTGAAGATATCATTTGGGAAGAAGAGGAGCGCTGAGCTCTCTTGCCCTAGTGATAACCACCACCTATCACTAGTATTCAACAAAAATCAACCATCAAACAGCTACAAATCATCAAACTGCTTGAAATCTCCATAGAAACTAGAAAATGGCTGAATTGTGATCAACAAACTGGCAAACTTCACAAATGGCAGTTATGATCAATGGTTGATCATAACAAACTTTCAACAGCAACAATAACACTCAACAGCAGCAAGATCAAACTGGAATATGAAGAACAGAATTTGGCGGGAAAAAGGAATTTGAATTTTATTGAAGGAAAACAGTTACAAAGTTTGTTACAAGCTGTTAACTAACTAACTGACTCAAGAGTTTGTCAGACTCTTGAGTAGTTAGGGGAAAAGTGAGGGAAAAAGGAAAGGAAAGTAAGAACTATGTGTTTTACAAAATTAGGCTACACTACAAATGAAGACTAGTCTAGGTATTTATAGGCAAGAAATGAGAGTTTGTTGGAGTTGGTGACGTGTCAGGGCCAATCTCTGAGCTCCACGTGGCAAATTCTGCATTTAGTACTTTGAAGGTATGAACAATGATTTGGGGGTTTTAAATCCACTCAATGATTTGTTAATTGGATTGCACCGTTGAACTCGTCTTCCAAAATTGAGCAACATTGATGTTTTAATCTTCCCATGAAATTGAGTGTAGAAGAAACCCGATCCTGGCAAATTTTCCTTTTGAAGAAGAAAACACGTGTCGGTTTCTGGTTGGTTTAAAAGGTGAGTTGTGGATTACACTGTTAAGATCTTGTAATAAATGTGGCGGCAGTAGTGGATATTTATTGAGCTGAAGTGGCAATCCGTGTGATTGATTATCTCTCTTCTCATTGGTTGAAATCATGACACATGGATTACACTTGCAAATCTTTCCAAACTTGGCAAAACAGGTCCTTGTACTTGGCAGATTCTTATTTCAAGTTAGGATCTTCATTCCTTTGACATTTTTGGTCCTTTAACTTCCATAACTTGTACAAAATGGTCCTTTGACTGAGTTGACTTGATAGTTGACCAGGTTTGACTTGAATCTTGACTTTTACATTATTTGCACTTCTAGTCCTTCAACTTTCATAACTTGTCAAGATAGGTCCTTATTCTTCAAAGTCTTGTCACTTTTGATCCTCTTTTGTCTTTTTCATCCATTTGAGCTTGATTTTTCCTTGTTTGCTTGAAAATGTATCTTCTTACCTACAAAAGTGTACACAAACACAAACATACCACATAATACTGTTTTTGCCAAATAATTTGGTATTTTGCTTCATGTTTTAGGGTTATTTGTTGATAAAAGGATATGAGTTTAAGCTCATATCACGTTGTTATCTGGTCCAGCAGGTAAACCTTCAAACTGTTTGCTAAAGATTAAAATACTTACTGTTCTCTACTAACTCATAAATATACCAAGAAACATTGATAAAGGCTCTTGCAAAACATTTTAGCTCTAGGTTACTCTTAATTGATCCCTTTTCATTGCCGGGTTTAAGCTTCACATCCAATATTCATTTTTCACCATGACATTTATATTACTACGTATAAGATTTTTTATTCTTCTTGATGATATCAGGGATCAGTAGCTAATAAAACAGGAAGCCCGAGGTTCTCGCGTATAAACAATGAGAGAGATGATAAACCTTGGCATGAATGCCTTGATGTGGAATGTAAGTGGCTTAATTGTTCTTCATTTTACGTATAAGTCAATTTGCTCATGTTTTGTTTGATAATTTATTTGTAATTGTTACTTTTTATATTAAGTGCTTTAACTCTTCAATCTGATTATTGCAGCTTTGTAGAACTAGTGCATGGTAGCAATCATACAACACAATGGGGAAAAAGTGAAAATCTCGCAAGAACATAAACCTAGATAATCAAAAACTGCAGATAAGAAGAGAGGCTCTTTGGTTCCTTCTCATCTTCTCCCGAATGATGTTTCTCAGAAGGGAAATTCTATAACCATATGTACCTACGAATCATTCCTTGGATTGACTACACAAAATGGTAGCAAAACACGGTGGTGGTATTGTAGTACTATTGATGGAGGGAATGAAGAACTGCTCATTCACGGTTTTGAATTATTTATTCTGCCGTCATAATATTCGCACGGAATTCATCTGCTACCGATTAAGTTTCAGGCTGCAAAACGACATGCTGATATTATCCACACTAAGAAGAATAAAATGTCAAATTTTTAGTTTATCCAAGGCATTAAGACAATTGTCGTGTCATATGTGCCTTTGCATATGTACTATGCACCACCAGCTGATGAAGCATCTGTCATCACGACTGCAGATCACCTGAACTTCTTGCAAGCCTGGCGTCTTTATCCAAGGCTAACTCTAATAGTCAGCAACGAGAAGGTAATGCGGCTGCAAGGCTTCCTTTGGCTCCTTTTGCAGTTGATGAAAGAAACTTTAGGGACTTCCTGTGCAGGCCAATCAGCCATACATTTTTTCAAGAAGGTACTTATCCAAAATTCCAACTACTCTCTAGCTTAAAAGTAAATGGTCTTATTTGCAATATAAACAAATCAATTATAACATATCGAATAGAGAAAATCATGGGGGGTTTGGGTAAGGCTTACAAATCAACCTCAGCTAATAGGTTGTAAGAGTCCATGCTATAGGAAATATAGATTAACAATCCGATAATAATAATAGATATGCTATAGCGTTTTAAATCACTTTGATAATATGGGCTTTGTTTGGATTTTGAGTTTGTGGGAACATAGTAAGAATCTAAAACCATGTCTATTAGATTAATCTTGCTTCTGAAACCATGTTACCTAGGACTTCAGTCGAGCTACCGTTTGTATTTCCTCATTTAAAAGGCCCTTAAGTTGGAAAATATGTTTTTCAGAATGATTCTTGATAGATCTGCTTCAGCCTCGCTTGCTTCAGTAGATCTTGCAACTGATGAGCCTGATGAGCGGTCTTAGAATTTACAAGCACAAGGGAAGATTTTTCCCGCTCCTATGATAACTTTTGAGCCTCTAATTTTTGAAGATATTGATTGACGAATGTCTAGCTTATTTTTGACAACAGAGGAAGGTTTTTCCCGTTCCTAAGATGGTTTCTCAACCTCAATTTTCTGACTCATATCGATGAAGGTCGTCTTAATGCCTTCTGACTTAGCTTGAGAAACACGAGCCTGGTCTACGAATAACTCAACACACTTTACGAAATCGTGGTACTGAAAAAATAAGGTCACATAAGCATCAATCCATAATCTGAAGACTAACAGGCAAACACCTAGCCCCAAGTTCAAACCACTTGGTTGTAGGAAAAACTGTAGACACATAGGCACATTGATAGTTAGATTCAACAAGAGGATCATCAAGCTTGTGGAATGTCCAAAACATCAAACAGGCTCTCCCAATAGTATTCTGATGTCTGGGTAATTAGCATTTGCATTTGCACAATCACAAAAAAGGCTTAGTCAACGAAAACCAAAAGACTGGTAAGAAGACAAAGAATATATAATGAGAAGGGGAGAATGTTTGAAAAATGCATGATCTTCAGGCACAAGCCTAACCCTCCCAAGGTAGTTAAAAGTGAAAGCGACCTTAAAGCAACATACTTGTTTCCAAAGCGAAAAGGGAGAAGCGAGAAAAGCGAGCGCTTTAGTAAGCATTTTATTCTGTGTGCATATAATAGTGTAGCATGAAAACAATTACTAAATAAAAGTATAATTATCTTAAAATCTTCATTTTCAATATAAAAATACCACAAAATAGAAGTTCATTCAAATAATTTAAAAGATTAGGGCGGCTGTACATCTTCTTTATCTGAAAATTTGAAAACTGTCTGTTTTTACAAAAGCGGGCGCTTTGAGGTCACTTTTTGATCGCTTTTCAGTCGCTTTCCTCGCTTCAGTAAAACGCCTCGCTTCAACAGATATAAGGCGCTTTGGGTCGCTTTAGTCGCTTTTCTCGCTTTAGCGAGCGCTTTTCTCGCTTTTGACAACCTTGAACCCTCCTTTTTATTCACTTCAACTTGCGAGGAGAAGCTAAGTCAAAATTCTAGGCCATCTTTGCGGTTTAATACCTTTGATGCTTGAATAATAATTCTAAAAAAAAAGATAACTATACGTTTTTGCTAAATACGTTTATTTGGTCCTTATACGTCTTACACTTCAATTTTTTCTCAGGTTGTTGGATTTCTTGGCGGAATAAACTGGGCAAGGAGCAAACAATCGAACAAGTGATGAAAGCCTTTAACTATGACGACAACACAAAAGTTAGAATGAATGAGTTTACCGACGGATTTACAAACGGCCTTGATGAGACTAAGAGTGCAGGTAAACCGCGGCTTCTCAGTTAGTTCATGGAACGACTTATATCAGGAATTTATCTCGACTGTTAATCACTTTTAGACATTTCTACTTTTGCTTTATTTTTACTTATGTTCTGTCTGTTCTCAGCCATTTTGTCTCTTTTTGTCTTTGATGTCAGCCTTCTTCTACTTCTTTCTTTTCTTTTTCTTTTAGCATCTTCAGCTGCTGCATTTCCATTACCAACTTCATCTGCGACATTTTATCCTAAATAGTATCATATAAGCCATATGTACTTCATGATTCCTTTTAGCGTTGGCTATTTTGACCAAGTCTATTCCACTGTAATAAGGCCTGAGGTTCTTCCACAACTTTATGGTGTAACACTTAACTCCATAATTTACTCGAAGCTTCTTAGATCCATTAGACGAATTGACCTCATTTGTTTCCTTTGTTTACTTGCAAAAGTGCGGGGCCCATCAGAAACTTTCGGATAATGTAGGAAATAGATGACCATACAAACACAGTTTATGAGGGATCCAAAGGTTAGTGTACTTCTAAGTAATATGTTGTTTTTGGCTACAGATTATATCTCAAGCTATTATCTTGAAAATTAAACGTTTTTCACTAACATTTTACAGGTTCTCTATTTGGTGTATCATTAATATTGTTTTAGTATTTGCTCAATTTTTTTTGATATTCTTTTAGTACTGTTTTGCAGCTTTTATGTGTTTCTCTAGAACTGGTATAAGGTAGGGACATAGCAAAAGATGGCTCGGTGGAGGCTATAATACATATGTCCAGCGACATTAACAATGTGTTCCCCACATTAAAAAGATCATCTAGCACAAAAATCTGAATCAAGCAAAACCTGGATTTATCTCTTCCTAGACGACCATGGCTATGGGCAGCGTGGGGGAAGGCCCCGTGCATCATATAAACAGGGGGCATCAATTGTTTAGTATTGTGTATCGATTTTATGTGTTGTAAATGGTGTTGTAGTGATAAACAAATGACTGATAAATATATAAGAAGAAGAACAGAATTGCACTGTGTATACACTCTTGACAACGTTTTTGGATATTTGTACTATTTTATTATGCAGAAATTTTATGCAACTTTGTTTGTGGTGTCGAAATTTTTTCAAAATTTAAACATGACCAATAACTTTACATCATATAATAGTTGTATGGTATCTTCATTAGAGGGCGGCGTAATGGTTTTAATAATAAAATATGTAACTAAAGTACACATATTGTTAGTGTTGTTGTAAATACTACATACTACCACGACACAACCAAAAGACTATAATTAATGTTATGAGACCCAGGTCGACTCGGGCGGGTCAATTGGTTTATTCGGTTCTGGTCGAAAAACGATCATATTGAACCGGTGTCTATGTCTTCGAAACTCTATTATACCCGGTAGGTTTGAGTTGACACGTTTACTCGATTTTCGAGACCCGATCGGATTTTGATTTTTTCGTTTTTTATTTATAAAAATGTTATGTAAATTTTACGTATTTACGATGAAATTTTATTTTTACATATTATATCCGTTCATAAATAACTTATATGTTAAATATATGGATGTCTTTATGGTTTTTACATATAATTTTTGGTAATTATTAAAAGTATAGATTTTTTTTAAAAAAACCGAACCAAATTTCAAACATTGGTTATAAGACCATGCAACCTCCTCACTATTCGAGCAACGACATAAAAATAGTACGCAGAAGTACACATAGCATTGTCCATTATCAAAATCTTACTCGCAACTAAGTAATTTATCTCAGTTGGTCACCAAAGTTCCGATAAATGATTTCTTTACGGAGGTTCTCTGAAAGTTTTGAGTTCAAGACTTTCCAAGGGCTTTTCCTCTCAAGCAAAGCGGATAAAGAGTTTAACGTAACTAGACGAGAGTTCGAAAAAGACATTCTGCCGTTTATATGTCATTGCACGACTCCACCCACTAACCATTAACATTTTCCATTCTAAAAAAAATCACGTGTATAAATTTTGCAACTATAGACATCTACACATAACATTGTCTATAACAAAATTTTTCTAAAATTATATTTTTTTCTTTTACTCCACGATAAAATGTATGGACTTTTCATATGATTATTAATAACATGCGCTTATTTTTTGATTTTTCATTATATTTGTTCAAGTGTAATGAATCAAACATTTTACTATGTTTTTTAATCTAAGAATTTTTTACGTTTCATGTTAAATTATGACAACATTTTAAATGAAATTCAGTTATCTATTCTATAGCTTGATATAATATACCTCTTTATCCCTCTTATTATTCAAAAATAGTAATCTTAAAGCTAGCTATATAAGCGGTAGAATGAAATAGAAATCAAGGTTTTAAACTATTGGAAAGTCGAAAAGAAAAAAAGGGCGTTACATGCACATATAATCAAATTAATATAAACCCTAATAAATATAATTTTATCCAACACAAAAATTAAGTCCGATCGAGTTAAATCTAAATGATAGAAGGGACCTAAACTACACAATGTGTTATATTAGCGAATTAAGGGTTGAGAGAAGAGAAGCCCAAATCGATACCAATTCACAACAAACTAACCAACTGAGGCACACACCCATCAAGACATAATCACGGTCATGCGTTTGGTTATGTCAAGATCACGATTCATAAGATCCTCAAATAAACACATTTCAAAATAAAATTACGTACAACGACATAATTTAACAAATTACATAATTTTATTACAATTCTTTGTTTGAATTTTGTAGAACCACATTTTTGGCTTATAGTTACCTTGAATAAGATGTATACACTTAACCTAGATCTAAACAATAAAATAACTGAAAAAGCCTTTGAGGGAGAACCACCGTTTTCTCACATTAACTAGATAGTTTCTGACTGGAATTTATTTCAACACTCCTATTCGTTGATGAATTATAATAGAACAATCAATCAATAGATTATAATAAAAAATATTGTTATCGTACCTACCAATGCAGATAGGTAATTCAACATTATCATTTTGCTACAAAATATTGTTATCATGGTTATTAATTATTACTTTTCACTTTTATAGGATACGTGTTTTTTGGAAATCATGGTTTACTTATATTATGGCCTAATTATTCATAGGGTTTTAATCCATCGCTACACAGACTCAAACAAGGAAAGCCCTCTATTTCCAAAAGGTTGACGTGATTCAATAGGATATCTTATCATTTGAATTATGAATTTTTAGTAGGACTAATCAAGTATCCATTTTATAACACCAATATTTAGCTAAATAAATAGATATAATTGATAATCAGAAGTCATACCCGTCCATCGGACGGGTTTTGCAACTAGTATATATATATATATATATATATATATATATATATATATATATATATATATATATATATATATATATATATATATATATATATATATATATATATATATATATATATATATATATATATATATATATATATATATATATATATATATATATATATATATATATATATATATATATATATATATATATATATATATATATATATATATATATACTAGTTGCAAAACCCGTCCGATGGACGGGTATAACTTCTTATTTTTGTTTACTTTTGTTTTTTGGTAAATTATTGTTGTTTAAAACTTTTGTTTATTAAAATTGTTTTTCAAACATAGTATGTTATGTTCGGGTTTATTTTGTGAATATCATTTACTTAAAGTAAAGGTAAATTATATTATAAAAAGATTTATTTTTTATTGAATGGATCGGTGTGCAAGCATGCGACCGTATTTGGAAAGGTATTAGTTTCTCGAACTTTTACGTAGCGTTTGGTACCTTGTAATCAAATCCGTAATGGAACAATTATTACGATGTAATGAAAAAATGTTATTTTTTTACATATATAGAATGTAATGATTCATTGCAAGGAATGACCCATTACAAAAAAACCATTCACGGGGACCCCTTCTTTTTTTATTACGCCTTGTAATGAATCAAAATTACACAAACTTCATTATTAATTAACCAAATTAAATATGCTTCTTATCATTAATGGGCTATTTCGGTCTTTTTACTATTGATTCCATTACGTCTTACCATACACACCAAACATGATTTTTAATTGTAATGATTCATTACATTACAGTATTTATTTTATTACGTGGTTTATTCTATTCATTTGACATTTCATTTTGTCTTACCAAACATACCCTTATTTTAGGGCTAGTGATTTGCACATTACCATAATTGATTAAGATACTCAAAAACATGTATTAACTGGTTGTACTCTAAATATAAATAGTTTAAACTGTTTGTACATTGAGTGTCCCCAATCAAAATTGTGAGTGTTTCAATAAATTCCCTTAGTTTAGGAAATAGTACTTGATTTAAAAGATAATTCCACGATTGTGTGTTGTTTATGATAAGTATATGAGGTTTATTTGTTTTTCATGAGTAGAGAACCTGATTGGTGTGGCTCGGCCATATGAATGTATATGTTTTACTCTTATTGTCACTTTGTTGGATGCAATTACCTTTATCATTTCAAAGTATATATATTAAAAAAGTATGTACTTTTAAATATAAAGAATGTTTATAGCGTTGATATTTTATGGTAATTTCTACAAAAATGAGAATATTCATTATAATACATATATAAATGGCTATTTTTTATTAGTCACACTAACCTTTGTATAATACATAATTTTTTAGAATCACTATTTAGCTATAAGTAAATGTAAACGTCGCAAGAACTGTGCCATTCAACCTTTTAGATCAACCCACTCACTTTTCAAATATAATACACACCGACTTTATAAAACACTACCTTTGTAAAGATTGTTCTAAAGCTTATTATAAATTTATATTGGCAAAAGTATCCAAAAATGTACATTACTGATGTCATTTTAAAGATAAATTAGACCAAACTACTTTTAGTCTAGCGGTATCAAGGTGTACACCTCTCAGTCTACTGAAAAGCGAACAATCCCCCACAATGTACTACAATAAAAGTTCTATTTTTGTTCATAGTTTTACTAATCAAAAGGCTCAGCGAACATCGTCGGTATGGACGACAGCGATTTCCCCCATGAGAATTCCTATATGGCCCGCTATCTCTGTAGTTGTCTCTACGCCTATCACCACCACCATAGTCGCCGCTACCTCTTCCACCACCACTGATGTAGCACAAAAAGCCAATGTTAGTACAGTTACACAATATCAGCAAAAACTGAAAGTCCAATTATCCTGCTCAGTTTAAGCTTAGTGAACAAACAAACAAACAACCCTACAGAAAGTTCAGGAACACACGAAGACGCAAGTTTCTTTAATTTCTTTCCTGTTACTCCCTTCTCTCCAGTTTTATTACTCTACATTGAATTGATAACCAAAATTATATATATCATCCTCCAAACTAAAAAACAACAATAAATACAGCAAAGACATATCCCAATATCACACAAGATATAGTGTAATTACGAAAGAGGTAAACCATACATAAATTGACAAAGAGAAGAGTATTATAATCCTAACTAACACATTTATTATTTTTATATAAATTAAAAAAATGGAAACCACCTTACCAGTACTAAAAATAAACATGTTTTAACCCAATCCCAATTTAACGTGGTTACCCGGCCCACCTTTCTTGTCACCTCTACGTATAACATACCGTTAAAGAAAGTACATACCTGATGTAGTCTTTGCTTAACCACAAGAGACAAATAGTTCATTGCTTCATGCGAGTAAACCCATTGAAGCAGTGTCTAGAATACTCTACGCAGACTGTCACTCATGCTCAGTACCTAATCAACTCACAAGCACCAGAACTATGTCGCACATATATATGATTAACATAATGCTATATCAAACTTATTGACATAAAATTAACACTCGCGTATAAAGGAATGATAAGTAGCATCCAAATTTGTAAATGCATTATAGTAAGCATGTTGCCATGCTATCAATCCGTGCTCTACTTGAATGTAATTCCCCTGGAATCCTAAGCACACCATCTCTTGATGTTTGAAAATCCAATATTGACATAAAGATTTAGATTATATCATACGCCTTTTCAGAAGCAACCTCATAACAGCTTTCTTTGATTTTCTAAGTAATCTTGAAACTCATGTGGATTTCCTAAGCTACCCAACTTGTGCCCACCACAAGCCCAACTCATGGCTATCTTAATAGGCCCTTCTGCTGTGACTGCACTTTGTTCACAAGCTTGAAGACCTTCTATTGATCGAACTATGTTGGATATTGAAGATCGTATAGTTTCCAATGATCCAGGGCAGGTGAAAGACCAGCAAGTATTGTCAAAAGCCACAAAGGTGGCCATGGATTTAAAATATAAGGGACTTCACTTACGGAGATAAGTGGCTATAACTTCAAGAGGCAAGAACTTGAAGTCAAGTATTACACTGATGCTGACACAGTTACTGAAAAAAGGATGTGCTGGTTAGTTTATTAATCTCAAACTTAAGGCTAAAACTGTCAGTAATCAGGACCTCAATTTGTGCAGCAAGTTGGTTTTGTGCATCTTGGATCGTTACAAATTGAAACCAAATCTTATCAGATAAGTTGAAGAAGTTATCATGCAGGTCTATTATTAACAAATATATATGTATTTTTCGGACAATGTAAGGACGTGCACAATATTTTCATTCACAAATGTAGCAACCGAGACAACTTCTGTTTGCACTAGTAGGTATACACAAACTACCTCCTTCTAGAGTGCAGCATTAGACAAATTTGCTAAAAATAGCAACCCGGCTGTCCAAATATATAAGTTCTGCTTCGTTACCAGTTGAGAAACCATATGCATCTTTAATAACCTTTTTAAAGCTATAAATAATAATCATCATCGGCCACTATATACATTTTGAAAGTTAGTGTTCCACAATAAACTTTTTAATATTTGGACACTTATTGACTGCTACTGAGGTATCACTTAGAACCAAAACTTCTATATTATGGGAAACACTCTTTTACATAAGTTGACTACAAAGTCAAAGTTGATAAGAGTTATTTTTAAAACGGAATATTTTGTTTGTCAGATTATGAGTTCATATGGAATCCTTTGATAAAGATGGTTGGTTTATTGACCACTTGACAAATGGAAACTTGGCAAGCTATTCATGTAGTGCTTATTAAATTATACTTTCCCGTGGGATGTCAAAAACATATAAAACTATAGAAGGGTAATACCCAATCCTTAATTCGACAAATAGTTCAGATTCACCAGCAGCAAGTCCTTCTTGCAACTATTAACCCACTCTTGTTGTTGGGTTACTAATTTAATGGCATTCCTGATTAAATGAAAATAGATCAATGTACCACAAACATATACCTTCAATTTTATGATTGATACCAGCTTTAGCTTTCCTACTCCTCAATCACTTACAGCCACTCCTTGGAAACTCGTGTACGCTCCTCTACTTCCTTTCACTTATCTGCAGCTTATTGTCGCTTATCGGTCACATGAATGGCATCAATATTTTGATTATTTCCATTTGTTCAACTAAATTGTGTCTCAGCTATTAAATCTGAGACACTAATTCTCGCCACGTTCAATATTTTGATTATTTCCATTTGTTCAACTAAATTGTACATATCATGCACAACAGTTAGATATATAAACATATAAAAGTCATATAGTTCGTCCCATAATTGCTGGTTGCCACGCTCACGAAACCTTTAATAAGAATTATGCTTATAACTTGATATGTAAACGACATCTGATTGATCGTCTGTCGTCGATGAGTCAAGAGTTGTGGAGGAAGTTTTCTCTCATGTAATGCTATAAAACTTTGAAAATGGAAATATTGTTAGAAGGTCTCTCGGGAATACCTTCGTAGGGTCTGGTTTTATTTGTTGGATATCACATGATGCTAGGACTTGGATTGGCTCCTTTAATTGCTTGTATATATTCTAAAAGAGGGAAACTTGTACGTGGGGTAGCAGATCCTCCTCTGATTAGGGTTTTGTGATAGGGACCAAATTTGCATTAATGTTACCTGGTATAGACTGGTGAAGCGAGACCTTAGCATAGTAGAGTTCGAATCTGTGAGAAAAATACAATAATGTTTAATATGAGACACCTAATAGAGAGTTTTTAGAGATCATAAAATGAACAGTTGCACTTTACAACTGACTTGTGAAACCATATTTGCATGTCTTACACATATTTTGCAAATATTAGAGCAGTCCTAGCATGGGACAGCAATGACCAACCTTTTGAATAGATTCTGCCGAGTAGTGGCTGGAACCTTATATATCGAGGGTTCTCAGCTGACTGGCTATGTAAAAGAACCATTAAAAATAACAGCAACAACATTTTCATAACTATACTAAAAGCAAGTAAAAAATGTGTCAACCAAATCACACTTCAAGCATAATCACTCATATACAAAATTATAAACAATCTCCAACCATGTAATGGCTTTTATAATAATCCAAATTTTTTTAAGACAATAAGCATCATACCTATCCGCAAGACAGAAAAGAAGCTCATCATTGCGAAATTCCAACATGGCAAGATCAACCTATTGACCTTGGCTTCTACACCCAGCCGCCCGACATATCATCCAGAGCACAGGCCTTGGAGTTGGAACCCCATAATTTCCATCTTTACTATATCATGAGCAAAACAAACAAATCATCCATACATAGATCAACCTATAGTCTTATGATCCATTACGAAAACCAACCTGCAAAGAAGACGATTAACCTGCATACCTGAATATTAGAGGATCACATATAGTTACAAAACAGGTAATATCGACATATTCAGCAGGAGAAAATCGAACTAAATCTTCAGTTTATATGCATACCTTTGCAATTTGAGACGTAAGTCAAGCTATCTGTACTCCGCAAGCACATATTTATATTTTTTTCCTTGCATGTAAATAAGTGCTCCAATAATCCTGATATATATTACTTGTGTTAGATCATCAGTCCTACCCAAGTGAATCTTTATATTGATGTCAAAAATTTGTCTCTTTAGCTGCTCCAACTGTGAGCGAATATTCTATCATAATTGTCTTTCTCATTAGTTCCACGTTCATGTAAAGGCCAGTCAATACGGAACCATGTAACTACTCCTTATGTGTATAGGCCTACAACCTAATATCCATGTTAGGGGACTCATTTTTGTTTTGTTTTGGACTTATGATCCCGTTCAAGGTGGTTTTGTAGTCATGGGTGTTTGGATGGCTGCTAAAGGGGTCGTTTTGTTATTGTCAGGGGGGATCTTGGATGGCTGCTGTAAGGGTATGTTTGGATGTCTTTTGTAAAAAGGTGTTTAGTTGTTTCTTTCACGGTTTTAATGGCCGACTGTATTTAGTTTATATGCCTATCAGGTTCAAAAAAGTTGCTAACCAACTGCGCCATCCCTTCCAAATGCAAACAGCCAAACAGAGACAACATAATATATCTTCCAATATAATATACATCAACAAAGATAATAGAAAAGATAAAAAACAAAAACAAAACAAAACAATAAAGATACCTATGTATGGTAGAAACTTTGTCTTCATTGCCATACCTATCCAAGTCTTGTGTGGAATAGGATATTGAGCAGCAAGATTATAGCAGAAGCACCACAGTGAACAAAAGAATGTGTAACCTATAAAAACAAATCTTATGGTATTAGACCAAACGTACACTGAAACTGCAATATGTGTCCAAACTAACTGGAATGCGTGACTTTTCGGGTTGAGATTCACGGTCTTCTTGAATGCCATTTTGTGTGTTCAAAATGTGATTACAAATGATATAGGGTTAGTCCCTCTCTTGTTATTTTTAAAGTTGATAAATACACATTGAATGACTATTAAAACATTCTACACATTCCACCGTCAACTTTATGTAAGAGCGAAAAACAAACCTGAAGTGGTCTCTGAATAGCAGCACCATCATAGATTTGATTGCACTTCTTTTGAAAACTTATTTTGAAAGATGTGAGCATATTCTTTTTGTCTTCTTTGATGTATGTCTAAGTATATTCTTCAATCGGTTTAACCTGGTTCATGGAAAAGAGCTCGTGAATTATTAGATTCAATTTTATCAACAAAACCCTCATCTATCCAAGCATATGAACAAACCTGGTTAGTTAAGGTTTATGAATCGCAATCATACCTAAGACGTAATATAACAGACCGTTGATACCTGAGAAGAATGTAAAGCATCTTTTTTTGGTGATACTGAAAGCTCTTTCCAAAGCTATTATCAAAACTCCAACAAGAAACCTTAGGGTCCTCAAACAATGCAAAGGTGTCATAAAATATGCATCACTAAAATAAACTAATTTATATCCTTAAAAAATAATTGTGATAGGCCTAAGCCTGTGTAAACATTAACTGTTGCAGCAGATGTTCTTCGCTTATGTATGGTGACCACTGAACCACTATGTACATGTTCTTTGTCCAATAAGGCTTGTGTATGACGACAATCGAACCACTGAAATTCATGATTAGCGTTTTGAGGAAAACAGGTCTGTTAATTATTAGGGTTTTTGAAGATCGCAACTATATTGTTATTGATATTAGGTTTTTTATTGTGATAATTGATGTGTTTTTTGGAAAATAAGGCATTTGTTTTCCAAAATTCTACTGAGTCGTTCGTGTATGGCCTTCTAGGCCCAAGTTCGAACCCTGCGATTGCCAAATTTTTTTAAGACATCCGAAAATTTTGTGAACTTTATAAAAGGATAGTGATGAGGTGGATTAAAAACATGCTTATGTGGCATATCCCTCCTCTTATATATAACTAGGTATTTTGCCCGCGCTTCGCCGCGGGTGTTTTGTTTTCGTTGTCGGTAGGAAGTTAGGCTTGTATAAAAAGTTGTATTGCTAATGAGCATGGCAGGAAAAGCAAAGCCACATGTTTTGTGTAAAGTTGTATAGTATACAAATATCCCTAAATACTTTACAACCTGCATGAAAGAATTGTTTATTGTTAGAAACTTAGGATTAACACTAACATAAAGGTTTTATGCAGTTTAAATACAGTTAAGAAAATTTGGACTTGTATATTTGCCTCTTTGTCCCGTTAGAATTAGAAATGTAGGCTTCTTTATGCAGTTCAAATACAGTTAAGAAAATTTGGACTTGTATATTTGCCTCTTTGTCCCGTTAGAATTAGAAATGTAGGCTTCAAATGTATTATTTTAGTTCTTGTTCTTTGTAACATCTGACTCGTTGAAAGATTATTCTTTGCAGGGTCGACACAACTTATTACGCAACAAACACTAATAGTGATAAATTTAGTGTATTGTTAATGCATATAATTACCTATGGAGTAATTGCTTACTTAAGAATAATGAGAAATTTTTGTCAAATTATATGTGATAATATTTAGCAAAAAAACATATCAATTACAAAGTTTTCAAGATCGGACAAAAGAGGACAAAAGATGTTTCAGCTAATTTAGAATGGTATGGCATATGAATATATAAAAGAATCAAAACTTTATAAAAAATCAAACTTTCTTACCTTATAGCTTGAAGCAATCTAATAGTAGCTGGTGATAAACTGAAATGGCATAAAGAATACTTCGACGCACCCAACATGTTCTGCAAGAGTAAACACCGTCCATAAATGTAGTCGTATTGGTCACTAAGATGGCAATTCTACAACCTAACGGAGATGCTACTTTACCTTTTCCATTACTTGACCATGCTCATAGGACGTACGCACCTTTTTGAGTGACCCGACATGAAGGGATATGCTATATTGCGGTAGTGTTAGAGTTGAATGTTTTGTGCATCATATACGTTGGCCTAGGTAGTTCTTGACAAAAGTGTGTATGTTGCTGCCATTCCTTTCTTCTCTATTAATCAGATTTTTTCTTCTTATTTAGCGTAGGAGTTCATACATTAGTGGTCTTTTTTTGTGTGTTTTCTATTGCTAATGTTGGGGTGCTTTCGGATGGTGTACCTGCATTTGTGAAAAAGAGTTTGTTGTGATTCTGGTAAAACTAATCTCAAGGTATTCAATCTAGATTATGGTTGGTTACATGTGTTTGTTGGTGGTGGATGGGCTGTGTTGCCAGATAAACAGTGACAAATTAAAAAAACAATGATGTTAACTATATGCTCTTTTATAAAAATGAGCTTACACTGTTAAAACTTCTAACGTCCAAAATCAGCAAGCAAAACTTAAAACCGCAAAACACCCAACACCACCAAGTGGAAGCACTTTTGTAAAACAAATCTTATGAGTAACCGAAAATAGCTTGCCAAAACATTTAGAAAGTGGTTAATATATTGTTTCAGAACACATTATTTAGATGAGTCCGTTTTCTTTTCGTCTATGTTTCTTAGGTCATAAATGCAACTATATCTCTAAAAAGCGCATCTTGAAGACATATAAGTTGGTTATTCATGATGGGTTCAACAGGTCGAATTTTTACGTGCATTACAAACATATAAAACCTATAATTCTGCATGGAAACATGCCCATTTCGGCCCCATTTAAGCATATAACCTACCCACCTCAGGTCCTATTTCAGCAAGTAAACCCACTCGTCGCAACCCTCATTTCAACAACCAAACGTACACATTTCAGCCCCTATTTCACGTCCCCATTACACATATTTCAGCAACTGAACACACAACGCCAAACCCAGCACTTTCAGCCACAATTTCAACACACAAAGAAACCCTCTTTTAACCGCAATTGTAGCACCAAAACCCCCGCCTATCAGCTCCATTTGGATCCTGTCGTAACAGCAGCCAAACACCCTTTCTACAGTAAACAGGGCGTTTGGCAACTATTTTAACAGCAACCAAACACCTGATTTGCAGCAGAAGGCGTGTTTGGCAACTATTTTAACAGCATCCAAACACCCCTTTTGCAGCAGGAGGGGTGTTTCGCTAGTCTTATTCAGTTTTATTGGCATATATCAGTTATATGTCAAAGCTTGCATTCTAAAAATAGATTATGTAATCAGGATATTCATTTCCTGTATTTTGGTCATATGTTTGTAGTTTCGAGAAAGTGTTATTTTGCTCGTTTAAAACGTCATATGTTTCTAGTAGCTGATAATTTCTAGGGTGTTAAAATTATGTTATATGTCTAGTTGACAGGCCCCCATTTAGTGCCTACTAAATTTGTTTCTCCAACTCATAAGCAATAAAAATGTATCAGAAGACGAAAAATAAACACATACCAGCATGAAAGAGAGAAATAGTGGGATGGCCAAGACTTTTTCTAGCTGCAGTACGACCTTGTACGACGTATATATTACCGTATTTGTCTTTTACAATGAAAGCGCAAAAACCTCAATTTTCCTCTGCACTTACTTTATGCACATGAGGTATAGGCACTTTGCCAAAAGAAAATATGCATCACCGCAAAAATAGGAAATAAACAACACCAGCTTGAAAGAACTATGAATGGTAGATTAAGAATTAGAGAGTTGATTTAAGATTTGTTGACATAAATAGTAATACCTTGCGTACTGCAATTCAGCCCTCCAATTCCCAACTTCACTTCCTAAAGTAGCTAGAAATCCTCATTAGTTGTGCCAAAATAAGCGACCATAGTAATAGCCGGTGCCAACAGATAGGCTTCAAAGTACAACGCTTCTAACACCCACGCTGATTCCCGGTTCCTAAGCTTCTAAATGAAGGCAATGCGTATTCTTTTCAAAATAAGCAAACGTATACCACAAAAGTCAGATAACCAATGGTTGCTTATTTTACGGTAAAGATTGTCCCTTTTTTTAGACCAACACACGTCATGGGTGCCTTTATTGGGCTCAGATTTGTATTGGGTAATCAGATCACAGAATTGTCGGACCTCCACAAAGGGTGCAAAGCTATTCGGTTGCATAGCGAGCATGTGTACCATGCCGTCCGGGCTTTGCCTTACCAACTTAGGGCGACATATCTCATTGATATTCTGACAATCATCATGGCCCTAGAAGCTATGTACCTTATTTGCATCCCCATCAAACACAAACAATTTCAAAAAGTGCAGGATCCCGCAAATGTTGCAAAGGTGCCTAGGCCTTTAGTTGAACCTTTTGAAATAGGCCAGTAAAAGTAGTCAAATAAATCATTTAAATTAACAATCCAAAACATGCAAAAGAAAGACAGATTCAAACTTAAATTTATAACCAGATGTGAAACCCAATTCGGAACACCAGTTCACTACATTCCATATAAGATTGTCCCTTTTTTAGACCAATACACGTCACGGGCACGCGTTAGGAAAAACCTAACGCGGCCACACGCGGTCGTTGCAAACTAAACAACTTACGTTGCCAAAACACGGGTGGCCGCGTTTGTGGAGGTTGCTGAGGCGACAAAATATCGACCTCGACCGTCCGTCCACTTAAATCAACGATAAAAACAGTGGCCCTATGTCCATGGTGGCATCACCTTCCAATGGCCTAACATTATCACTGGGAACTTAGAACGCCCATCCTGCCACAATGCAAATAATATGATCCCCTTTCTGAAAGGAGGCCTAATTTGAAAATTGTATGACAACCCGAATTTTAAAACCAGCTAACGAATCAATTTTTTTAGAACGGCGGCTAATGAATCAATTAAAAATAAACCTTGTAAAATCCCCAATTTCTGACATAAACCCTAATTTGAAAACCGCATGACAACCCTAATTTCAAAATCAAACAATATCAAATAATAAATCAATTAACACTAAATCATAATTAATAACAAACATCAAACCTGATGTTATCGACTTTGGTGGTGACTTACGGCCTTTAGTTAACGTAGACCGCAACCAATTGACACACCCAATGTTACCTGCCGATGACTGACGTCGTGCAACAATGACAACGCAGAAATCAGCGGCATCGAATGGGTTGGTCCTATATAGATCTCACTATAATCCATATCCAAATAAGATGGGATATAATTTTATAAAGAGAACCCCGTATCCAAATGAGATATGTTTCTCTATTGATCTCACTATAAGCCACACATATGTAGATAAATGTTTTAGGTATGTGATAATCAACGACACCAAATGAAGGAGTGCTACAGGAATCGATCTCAAGATCAACGACGGAGAACAACAAAGTGCTACAGAAACATGGACACACACAAACCATAAGTTGTGAGAGGGAGAGAATGTGAGTGGGGTTAATAAAATATGTTCAATGTGTGAGGGGGGAACTGTTCATTGGGAACCGAGATTCCCCCTTTTATTAAGGATATAATGTAGATATATATATATATATATATATATATATATATATATATATATATATATATATATATATATATATATATATATATATATATATGTGTGTGTGTGTGTGTGTGTGTGTATATATACATATATATATATATATACATATATATATATATATATATATATATATATATATATATATATATATATATATATATATATATATATATATATATATATATATATATATATATATATATATATATATATATATATATATATATATATATATATATATATATATATATATATATATATATATATATATATATATATATATATATATATATATATATATATATATATATATATATATATATATATATATATATATATATATATATATATATATATATATATATATATATATATATATATATATATATATATATATATATATATATATATATATACTAGCCTTTAGACCTGTCTGGTGGACGAGCTAGCTTTAAGTATATATTTTTAAGGAAAATTGAAGTGATGTGTGCTTGTATTAGAAGTTTAGTATATGTAGTGTTAGTTATGACATTAATATTTTAATAATGTAGTATAAAATTGACAAAAATAACGTAGTTTAAGATATTTTATTTATTTAAGAATATCATGAGTTAATTGAATTTGCATACGTTAATTTTATGAATAAATTTTTTACATTAAAAAGTTTTTAGAACTTTAATAAAAATGTATAAATATTTTATGTATTTTTGAATTTTATGAGGTAATAAATTTTGTATATGTTAATGTTATGAATAACTTTTTTACATTAATTTTTTTTGAAATTAATATTATTGTTAAGTTTTTTTGTTAGCAAGAAATGATTTTGTTTTTTAAGTTTTGTGGTAAAGTGTATTTTAGCATAAGTAAGCCCAAAAAGCTCATTTCTAGGATTATTTTTTGTCACGTGTATAATTTAGCAAAAGTATAAAACCAAATCCAAAACTTGACAGTTTGAATATCTAAAAATATTTTCATTTTATTAAGTCAAACTATTGTGAATCATTTATAATTCCTATTTTCTTTTTGAAGCATTTTATGGGAACCTTTGAATCAATTACATGTGTCATTTTTAAAGAATTTTATGTTTAAGGCATCATTTGTAATTCCTATTTTCTTTTTGAAGCATGTTATGGAAACCCTTTAATAAATTACATGTGTCATTTTTATAGAATTTTGTATTTAAGGCATTGTTTACCATCCTTTTTATAGAATTTTGTATTTAAGGCATCATTTGTAATTCCTATTTTCTTTTTGTATTTAAGGCATTGTTTCACCATCTTTTTATAGAATTTTGTATTTAAGGCATCATTTGTAATTCCTATTTTCTTTTTGATGCATTTTATGTAAATTTTTTAATGCATTACATGTATCATTTTTGTATAATTTTGTATATAAGGCATTGTTTCACCATCTTTTTTATAGAATATTGTAATTCCTATTTTCTTTTTTAAGCATTTTATGGAAACCACATGTGTCATTTTTATACAATTTTGTATTTAAGGCATTGTTTCAACATCCTTTTTAGAGAAATTTGTATTTAAGGCATCATTTGTAATTCCTATTTTCTTTTTGTATTTAAGGCATATTTTCACCATCCTTTTATAGAATTTCGTATTTAAGGCATCATTTGTAATTCCTATTTTCTTTTTGAAGCATTTTATGGAAACTTGTTAATGAATTACATGTGTCATTTTGATAGAATTTTGTATTTAAGGTATTGTTTCACCATCCTTCCTATATAAGGGTTTTTGATTTGATTTGATTATATATATATATATATATATATATATATATATATATATATATATATATATATATATATATATATATATATATATATATATATATATATATATATATATATATATATATATATATATATATATATATATATATATATATATATATATATATATATATATATATATATATATATATATATATATATATATATATATATATGCACATCCAAGCTTCTCCTAAATTGCTTGTGTGCATGCAATGCATAAACGAAGAATTTGAGCTTATTTCAACTCTTTATCTCCAAGTTAGAATCATCAGCCAGGCACTCATTTTTGTTACAAGTTCAAGGAGCTGGTCTTTCATTGAATCCCAGTGTTTTATTCCTCAACACATTCTTCATTTTGTCATAATAGGTAATTAGTATACAATGTGACGCCATTAATTCATACAGTTCTTTCAATGTGAGGGGTTGTTGTGTTGTGGAACTCTATAGTATATCCTGTCTTGAATCTTGATCCCCGTTAATTGGACATTGCTTGATGCCTGTAGTTATCATATAATACTGAATAAAGTGCAAGATGATGCTTTTATGTCTTTGGGAAAAACATTTGCATATCTTTAATCAATTGGTTCATTCGAGTCTGTGTGAATAAGATACCCAAACTGTAAAGGCCAAACCATATCTTTAATCTGTTCAAGTTTAAATCATCTTGATTCTTTAAAAGCCAAACCATATGGAGCTAAGGAGAGCATAAATGTATGGACACCAGGTGTCACTGGATAGACAAAGCCAGTGAAGCAGTTGGCCTGGAAATCATCAAAGCATTACATGGAGCTAGGTATGCCATGCTTAACATCAGGTGTCACACGCAGGAGACGGGCACTGGCGCAGGAATCGTTGTATATTTTCATCTACTTTAGAAATGTACCATGTTCTTCTATTTTATTAGAATTTTGGGTCAAAACCGACCTGTATACAACAAAACAAGATTTTGTGATAGTGAAAAGCGAGCCAGTCGAGTTTACGAGTTATTATTAAGGTGGCAAGACGGGAGGGTTGGGTTACGGGTCATTTATTAGAAACGGGCTTAAAAGCGTTGTATTTTTTTTAAATACATTCTTATTTTTTCTTCAAGTGTAATTCAGTTTTCAAATGCGAACCTCTAGATCAATTTAGTCATAAACTTATAGTCGTGATGATACAAATTTTATTATATAGAAAAATAAGCATGTTTTAGTGCTTGGATAAGCTTATAAGTTTGGCCTTATCAACTTATTTTAAAATTGCGCTTTTGTTATTTTGCAAGCATAGGCTCATCCAAGCACAGTTAACTCATAATCAAGATGAACGCACATTTTTTTGAATTAGCTATGAGTTATTGTGGATCTCAATGTCTGATTATGATCCGTTTAAGGTAATATGCACTTACATATTTTAGGGATTATATTGAAACACGCTTATCCTGAATGCCTGCAGTTTGTGTTTTAGTTTTTAATTACATGACATCTATTCGTTATGTAGATTAGAAGACTCCACAGGCCCGATCTTCAAAACTTAAAGCGCCAAGCGTACATTCAACACAGAAAAGGGATATTTGGAGTTTAGTTTGAGTTATCAGAAACTTCTTTCTGAAATTTGGACGTGTAACAGGAGGTTAGACCTTTTTAATGTTTGATGCGTTTGAGCGCTATTTTTTTATTATCATTTTCTATATTTGTTCAAATATATATTATTAATGCACGAGACTTCCTGTTTGTTTGGAGATTTAGATTATCACAATAACAATGTGGGTCTTTCAGTTAAGAGGGTTCATCACAATATAACTCTTTCGGCATATGAATGTTCTGTTTTGAAGACATCGATATCTGTATCTTCTCATGAGAATTTGCATATCATATTATTATTCAACGAATTGTTCTTCAGAGTCGGTGGTTATAATGGAAAACCTAAGAGGGAGAATGCAACATGTTCTTATGGAACGACTTCTTTACACATAATCATATGCACCATCTTATGGAGCCGCGACTTCTAAGACGAACAGGAGTAACGATCCACCTTATAGATAACAATATTCAATCAATATTTGATCTTTACATCATGGTCTTTTCTTCATTTTTTTGCTTATTTATTATATGTTTTAACTGTAGTGGATCTGGTGACTATGAAAATAAAGCATCAACGTGTAGTGTAACTGATGTTATTGCCACCACTTAATGAATTATCATCTTAATTTTGCTACTCTTATGGTTTAGGTACCTACTAAATCATCGGTTATTTCTGTACTTAATTGCCTTTCCTAGAAGCCGAGGTATGTATTTTGATGTTGGTCAATGCATAAAGATAATATATCAACTGGGTCAAATTGTTAAAGTTTAAGTCTTGTCATATTTTGTTGTCTTTCTGTAACTGGAGACTACTTTTTGTTTAGTAGAATTTCTGATGGTTGCAGGACCAATGGATGCTTCGGTTTCCGAAGGCTAAAGAGGTGATGACGTGTTGGATGCTCCAATTGCTTATCCTTCAGCACAGGAAAGCACTTCATAGTTAGTGCCAACGCGGCCAATTATGAATAGGATGTGAAATAATATATGCTAATTAAACCAAGTACCTCTTCAGACTCAAAGCACGGATGATGCCTTATGGAAAGGATGGTAATTATGTACTATCTGTTATTGCATATTGTTTTTAACAAATACATAGTATTTATTTATTTTTAGAAACATACATCTTTGCTCACTTGGGAATTTATACCTGTAAGGCGCGTTACCAAGAGGGAATTTTTAAACTGATTTTTTACCCATAGGTCTTCTCGAAAAGTTTTACTTTTTAACTTACAATTTTAACCTCTTATTTGCAACACTTCGAACCAAATCTTTTTGTGTTGATGCTCCCCTGTGGCCATCATAATGATTTAGTCTTATAGGTTCAAGTTGGTACAGCCTCATTTTCATTGACACACTTTAAATCTATTTTTAACAGAAGGTTTGACCTTTTGTGCTTCAGTTTTGACTGACGAGAATGGACCCTCATTAACAATTCCTTGACCATCTCATGTGCTTCAGATTTGACCGAAGAAGATGGACCCTCATTGTCCAAGTTATTGACCACCTCTTGTTCGACAATTTCGGCCGACGAGAATAGGACCTCATTGACGGTGACCAAGATTCTTGACCGTTTTATTTCGCTTATGTTCTTTTTTTTCATCTAGATCCATGTTTAAGTATCTTTGAGCTGAATTTTATGTTGATCGCATTACACCCTTTAAAGTTTGCATGGTTCTTAACTTTCTTGTGAGATTTCCCACGAAGAGCTTTCATCACACTAAAATTATCAACTTTAAGCAAGTCTACTATATATGTTGCAGCCGCATCTACCTTATGACAATCACTGCTGATGTTACCAATAAATGACTCACCACTGCCAATTTCATTGACGTTTTTCTCTTGACGTTTTTCTCTGTTTTAGTTGCAGCATTTTCAGGGTTCTTCAGATTAAAATTGTCTTGGTTATTTTGCGAATGTTGGAATTTTGGCAAGCTTCCCACAAACGAGCGGGTTGAGGGATTATAATTTCATTTTTCCATTTCTGGAACGAATAGTGCAGCAGATAGTAAACCACATAGGTTTTCCTTGTGATAACATATTTCTAAGTGCTTATTATAGACTGATATTAATCCATAGGGCTGTTTAAGTTCTACAACAAAGAGGTAACCCTTTTTGTATAAAGAGAAAATGCTATATTTTAACGATTAAGTTTCACTTTTCTTGATGTTTTATCGCTTTTTGCACGTTTCAGATCAATGTAGTTTCTTTTTGTTTACCTTCTTTTGCAAGAAATTGATGCAAGCCAAAGCAACGAAGTGATGGACTGGGTGGTAGAATAGTAGATAACAAGAATGGGTATGTATTGGTACCATTTAGTGTCTTTTTAGCAACTTTTATATTTGTAGTACGTATTTAGTGAACTTTTGGATTCATGATGTAGTATATAGTAACAGGCTCGGTTTACTTTCGTGCATATAGTTATCCAAAGTGATCTTTCATGTTGTTGAAATCGATACATTTCGAACGGAGTTGATCAAAACTCTACGCCTTCTCCAACTGGATATTATTCTAAAACTTTCTAAAATTACTTGGTTATCGGAATCAAGTACAGTATACTAAATGCTAGGAATAGAAACCAACATTTAGTTATTAGTTATGTCATTGCTCTAAATTTGACGCATAAAGTTATCTTTAACACACAATATTGAATATATGAAATCTTTACGTCTAACAAGTAAAGTAATTTATCTCCGTTTTCAGATTGAGTTTGTCTTTATCTATAATGGAGTCACATGTAATTTGTACGGAATAAGAAAAATGTTAGAATCATACGGAGTATAATTTATACCAATGTTTTCAAACCTGGGTTGACCCGGTTAGGTCCACCGGTTGACCCGGTTCTGAAGAAAAAAAACGGGTCATATTGACCCGGGTTTTATATTTTCGAAACCCGGCTAGACCCCTCGGGTTTGGGGTGACCCGGTTCTCGAGACCCGACCAAGTTTCAAGTTTTTCGGGTTTATTTTTAAATATATGTAAATTTTACGTATTTGCGACGGAATTTAATTTTTACATATTATATTGGTTGGTAAATAATTTATATCTTTAATATACGAGAGTTTTTTTTATGATTTTGATATATAAGTTTTGTTAATTATTAAAATATTAAAAAAATATATTTTTTAGAAACCCAGTTTGACCCGGACCCGATGACTCAATCGGGTCGATTTAAAAACCAGGTTTCAAAACATTAATTTATACATAAAAACTTCCACACTACGATGTGTAACTATAAAATACAATTTTTTATTTTAAATATGATAAGTTTATGCGGTTGGTTATCACGCTTGTCTGTCGAGATTAAGGTCAGATTCTCACTCCTCGCAAGGTTGAAGATCTTATTCTACAAAAGGTAGATAGGGAAGCAATCTCTCTATGATGTGTAAC
>JANFOE010002963.1:47500-50750 GCA_025667525.1 Glebionis coronaria
GAGCATGTGACAAATAAAAGTTGTTTTAAAGAAAATGTCAAATATAAAAAACAACTTGTAGGTAACCGATTGTGAAAAATAAACTTGTACAAATCATATTTATGTGACTTGAAGATTGTTTTACCAAAATGCCCTTATTACTTCTTTTATTAATTAAAAAGCCTATCATTTAATAAGATTAGATATTGATCTATCAAACTTAATCCGACGGTCTACAAATGTACCTATTATGATGCATTTTAAAGTGTATAACACGATAACATCCCCCTATATATATATATATATATATAATATATATATATATATATATATATATATATATATATATATATATATATATATATATATATATATATATATATATATATATTATATATATATATATATATATATATATATATATATATATATATATATATATATATATATATATATATATATATATATATATATATATTATATATATATATATATATATATATATATATATATACTACCTCCGTCCCAATATTATTGTCCACTATTCCATTTTGGGTTGTCCCAAAATTATTGTCCACTTCTAAAACTTCCAAAATTAGATAGAGAATTTTGTTTGAGTTTACCATATTACCCTCACTTGAGGTTATTATTACAAACATTAAGTAAGTATAAAATTAATTGGTTAAGGGTAAAACTGTCATTCTGCAAAAAGTAAGAGAGCGAAAGTTGAAAAGGTGATGTTTTTCTAAAACTGTGTGTTTTTTGTCTGTGGACAATAATTTTAGGACGGAGGTAGTATATATATATATATATATATATATATATATATATATATATATATATATATATATATATATATATAGATATATATATATATATAGATATATATATACATATATATATATATATATATATATATATATATATATATATATATATATATATATATATATATATATATATATATATATATATATATAGGTAAGAGTTATATGCAGAACTCATTTTAAGTGTAGAACTTTACAGAACTATTTAAAATAAATCTAGACCATTAAATGAGTTAATCAAAGGTTGTGATTAAATGTGCCAAAAATGTAATTAAACTAAAGATGAGGTATTACTATCAAAAAGATAAAAAGGGTATCATCGGAACATCAAGTATTTATTTTAGAACTGTTTCTTATCAAAAGATATTAGAATAAATAAAAAAAATCTCAGATCTTCTCTCATTTCCATCCTCAAACACCTCTCCTCAAACATAAACCTAATCTCAATATAGCCACCGTAGCCACCATAATCCTAATCCATGAAAATTATTTTTTCTTTATATTAACAATCACCAACAGTAAATTAAAACCACCATGTTTCGACCATGTAGCATTAATTTGGTCAACGAGGTATGTGATAACCGCCTACCAGCGTCGAACCAAAAAAAACATTACATTAGATTTGATGAAAACCAAAGTGAACGGGTATCAGATATGAACATTCAGATCCGGGTACATCGTTAAGATCAAAATTGTTTGGATCTTGCACTCAAACCGGTTATTTTGGCATCATCAGATCTACACCTATCGAAGCCCACCGAACGCTGCCAACAATGACTTTAGATTTACATCATCAAACCGTACTCGTCCCCTCTATACACCGGCGCATATATACGGGGCTGCGAAATTTGATTGCAGGGGGGTCACATTTGATCTTGATGCATTCTCCATTGTTGCCCTTAGTTTTCGTCTCTATGCCCTCCATGGAAAATGTTGTCGCTAGTGCTGTGATTTTGCTGCTGTCATTTTCTCCATCTACATGTATGGCTAGCATTCTCTTTCATGGTATTTAGCTCTTTGGTCAAGCTTTAGTATAATAATCAACTATAAATTATGTTTAATTTATTTTCACTCCTACCAATATCATAACTCTTTTTACTCTTACCAAAGTTTTAATAATACAAGTCCCTAGGCCAGATATAGACTACACCAAAAACGTCCACATTTTGGATTTTATAATATTTTGTATGTTACGATTTAAAAACAATACTACTCTACTACAATATACAAATGTAAGGCATTTATTGCGTTTTATTGCACTTTAATGACATTCATATCTTACTATATTATTTTTTGTTACTAGTAATTGTACATCGGTGTTTAGTGTTTTTGTTTCTTTCATTGATATATAGGGGTATAAGTCTTTGTTTTGATTTTGCAAAGAATTGAACATGTATATACATCTTTGTTGCGTTTTATTTATCTTTTTATTTTATTATTCATTTGCTTTAATATTATTGACTTAGCAAAATTACCATGGAAATTAAGAACTGTTTTTATGTTTACAATTAAAATTAATCTAACATGGCATAATTTGACTAGTTTCTTTTTGTTTTTATACATTTGTTTCAGGAGAATTATTTGTTCATGTAAATGGAAAGGTGTGATGAAGTTTTTGAAGCTGCGCATAAGTGTTCTTGAAGCTGTGCATAAGTGTTTTTGAAGTCGTGCATAAATGTTCGTACATAAATGTTCTTGTCGTGCATAGATGTTCTTGTAGTGCATACATGTGCTTGTCGTGCATAATATTTTTGTTCTTGTTTTATTGTAATTTTTTAATATAAAATTTATATTTTTTGTTTTATTACAATTAAGAAGAATTTATGTAAAATTTTGTAACATATATGTTATTTTTTTATTACAGAATATTTATGTTTTCGTAAATTTATAAGCCACATGTATAACATTTATGTAAAAAAAACAATATTAAAAAAATACACATGCACAATAATTTCTAATAACATGTATACTAAAAAAATTAATTTTTTTTTTCAAAATTTAAAGAGATTAGAAAAAACGTTTTTAAGTAAAAAGAAAATAAAAAATGAAAATGAAAATACAAAATGACTATTATACCCTTTTGAATTAAATAAATAATAATATTAATACTAAATTCTCATTAGTTTAAAATAGTTCTACATAGTTCTACATCTAAAATCGGTCCTGCATATAACTCAACCCTATATATATATATATATATATATATATATATATATATATATATATATATATATATATATATATATATATATATATATATATATATATATATATATATATATATATATATATATATATATATATATTATATATATATATATATATATATATATATATATATATATATATATATATATATATATATATATATATATATATATATATATATATATATATAATATATATATATATATATATATATATATATATATATATATATATAT
>JANFOE010002964.1:0-30456 GCA_025667525.1 Glebionis coronaria
TTGCTTTTGTATAATATTTGTTATCTAGGATCGTATATTTTGAATTCAGCTTTTGAATGTCTGTAATATAACTAGAAGAAAACTTAAAACTCGTATCTCCTCTTTTGGGATTAATGTGAATAGTAATTATGTTTAATGCTGCAATTCGGTCGCCTCATAAGGTTTATTTAACTAGTAATAAACTAAACTATAATGCAGTTAGCATTATAGTCTATACTAGTTAAAGAACATAATGCAAACTTGTTTATAAAGAAAATTTCAATCAAGTATTTTTAAAAAGTTTGATTCTTTATTAACAGATGGTGCAAATCCTGAAATATGTGATGAAATATACAATAAAGATGGAGCTATCGTCATTTATGATGATTCATTCCTTGAATATCAATCGCAAACGCTACTCGTTGATAGTGAGGAAGAAGTGTTTCACGCTGACATGGACCCAGAGATGGATACAGAAGTTGGAATTGAAGACAATGAAATGCAAGGTGGAATGAAAACCCTTTTTATCTTGTCTTTTTATCTTGTCGATTAATTCCACTGCATCATAGCATTATAGTCTATACTAGTTAAAGAACATAATGCAAACTGGTTTATAAAAAAAAATTTCAATCAAGTATTTTTAAAAAGTTTGATTCTTTATTAACAGATTGTGTAAATCCTGAAATATGCGATGAAATATACAATAAAGATGGAGCTATCGTCAATTATGATGATTCATTCCTTGAATATCAATCGCAAACGCTACTCTTTGATAGTGAGGAAGAAGTGTTTCACGCTGACATGGATACCGAAGTTGGAATGGAAGACAATAAAATGCAAGGTGGAATGGAAATCCTGGGAGCAGATAAAAGTAAAATTACAAAAACCCTTTTTATCTTGTCTTTTTATCTTGTCAATTAATTCCACTGCATCATAGAGTTTTATCATAGTAAGCACTGGAGTTTGGGTTCTCATTACAGTTCACTGCATGACTAGTTAACAAAACAATATGATGCAGTAAAACTGTATCTATGATGCATTAAAAACAAGTTATACTGTTTTCCCAAACAAAAAAAATTGTTTAATTTTATTCTTTTTATATTGTCGATAAATTTCACTGCATCATTGTGTTTTTAGATTAGTAATGCACTGGAATGTAGACTATCATTAAAGATTAATGCATGACTAGTTACCAAAATACATGATGCAGTTAAATGTAACTATGATGCAGTAACAAACAAGTTTTTCTATTTTTTCAAAAAAACTATTGTTTATTTTGATTGTTTTAATTACAGGTTCTAAAATTTTCAAAGAAGCTAACTTTCCTTCAATTGGAATTGAAGAAATCAACAGTTTAGTGACCAACTTTGACTTACCTTCTATCGAAGAAGTAAACAAACAGCTTTTGGAATACTCGGTTATGAAACTACCTTTCTTAGCTGAAGTCGAAGACAACATGCCAAAAAGTTTCTTATTTGAAGATGCACCAAAATCTCCCCAAAATCAAAAAGTACAAATTATTAAACCTTTTCATAGTATGAAGTTGAGGTACCGAAAAACTACACAAGAACTTTAAAAGGAAATACACCATTGAGTGCACAACCTATTGTCGAACAACATGAAAAATATACGGATGTTCTGCTATCAGCCGAAATTCTAACCGAAGCAAAGACTACAAAATTTGATGCTATAAGGGAGAAATTAATGAAAAAGGATGTCGGGAAGTTAGGTGCTAAAGGAAACATAGAGGGAGATATGTTAGCTGAAATTCGTCTAAGACAAGAGATTGGTAAAAGAGGAAGATCTAACAAAGAACAGGCTAAAGAAACAGCCGTGGAAGATGAAAATGTTGGGAAGGAGGTCTCTAAAAAGACACAGGCTAAAAAACAAGTGCTTAAAAATCTTGGTAGAAAGCAAAGTGACACTCAATTCTCAAAAGAGAATGAAAAGAAATCTAAGATAGAAAAAGCTAAGTCGCTACCTGCAAAAAGAAAAAGGATAGAAGAAAATGAAATATATATGCACGCATCACCCATTAGTTGCATTGCTCCACCAGATGATATTGAAAATGATAAACGTGAAGTAAAGCTGCCTCCTGCTTTAACGTCACCATTTTATCAACGGAAAATCATATTGGGGCAACCACTAAGTGAAGAGGGGAAAAAATTAGCAGAATACATATGGGGCAATAAGACACCCGAATCGTAAGTTCTAAACTACTGCATCATATTAAAAACATCACTTTTCATTATTCACTGCATCACTTTTCAAATGTTCACTACATCATATATTTATATAACTACATTAATTCCTTATGTCACTGCATCAAGTATTATTATCATAGCATTATTTATAAATGTTCTCTATATGAATTTTAATTATTTTCTATGCATCAAACATTTTTATCACTGCATCACATATTTTTATCAATGCATCACTTCCTTGCTTTAATGCATCAGAGATAGATAACCCATGTTTATATCAAAATGTACAGGGAGTATATTTACCAGACCAAAAAAGGAGTTGGTGTAGAAGGCGTTTTTTTCTTGAGCCTATACCCTGAGATACAAATTGCGTCACTCATACTAGACTTATGGTCTTTTGTATTAAATCATGAGGAACAACATCTAGACAAGCTTTCGGGCAATGGAAATGTATATTGTGATACAGGGATGCTTGTAAGTAATTCTAATATATAACTTATTTATTTTTGAATTATAAATTTTGTTATCATTAGTAATCATTTGACGTTAACTAAAACAGAATAATTATGTTGTTGAGTCGGGGAAGAATGTGCAAGAAAGGATGAAAGTTTTTGATGAAAATATTCAAAACGTTTTAACTCAAGCAAAACGGAAGAATTTTCTTGACGTCGACTTGGTAAGTATATTTATTATGAGAATTAAATAATTGTATTTGTGAGATTGTTTATAATAAATTTAAATAATTATAATAAATATATACAGGTATTTTTTCCTTGTGTAAAGATGACGAAAGATACTTCGTCAAACCATTTCTATATCATTTGTTTTAATTTGAAGACTGCTGAGATCGACATCATAGACAACATAGATAACGACATTGATGATATAGAAAAGCGATATGGTGCTTTCCCATTTGCCCTCGTAAGTCTCATACTTAATGCATTATTGTGCTATTTTTCACTACATCAAAGTATTATATCTCATGAATAGTGCATTACAAATGATATATATGTTTATTTTAAATAGAGGAAAACCCTTTAAAAGAATATAACTGGATTTATAACATACTTGATGTTTTATGGTACTATTTTTACAGTCCTATACCATATGAATAATATTGATAATATTTCTGCATCATAGTATTTAAAAAACTGCATTACAATGTCATAACTGTTTATTTAAATTTACCTAGAGAGACATAGACACCCAAAACACATTGCCATTTTGGTTGCTGAACCTAACATTGTTGATTTTAATTGGAAAAAAAAATACAATGGTGTCGATTGTGGGGTATTTGTTATGCGGCATTTGGAAACATATATTGGAAGAGGAAACTTCTTACAACCATTGAAGAAAGAAGGACCACCTCAGAAAACACAACTAAAGATGCTTCGTGCAAAGTACATGGCCAAAATCCTTCTAATGGATTTTAACATCAAAAAAGGAAAGTTGTTAAAGGACGCACAAGCATACTTCATGAAAAAGCCAAAAATTTCAAAGCTTATAACGGATGCTGATGTTAGATTTGATAAAGCTTTGTGGAAGAAATTTAGTGCTACCGTAAGCAAGACAATTGATGAATAAAGAGCTGCATCAAATTGTCGTCGTCAATTGTCATCATCAATTTCAATACTACCCTAGGAAGACAATTGTTAACTAAAAAGCTTGTTTTATTACTCTTTAATTGAAGTACTCATTGTATTTTTTACAAACTACTTGTAAACATGAAGATTTTTACACAATTTTATTTACTTGTTAGTGTGTGTTACTATTTGTTGAAATTCAATGATTGTTTTATTTAACATATGAAATTAAAAAATATATATACTTCACTGCATCAAAATATATCTGTTATGCAAAATTTACTGCATCAAAATGCCACTATGTTAAAAAGGTGTAAAACTGCTATGTAAAAAGTAACAGCATCAATATGTGAAAAATAGCTGCATCAATTTGTCATTGAGACTCAAATCTCATTAAACTGAGTAGCATTAGGTGCCCAGACCTTACCCTTTGCATCAGTAATCATAATAAACAAGCCAAATCAGGTCACCATTTCATCAGTTGGTTTTCTAGTTCTGTCAGAGAACGATTGCATTGTATATCGGACGACTCGTTATTTTCTTATTTTCATCACTCTAGCATTTTACTTAATCTGGTCACGTTTTTGTTCTTAAATAGCTTAATTCTTGTTGATTTCATTTTTAATTTGTGTTTGTGGATTGTTTTACGCCTGGGTATTCAGTTTTTACAAAAAAAAAGTTTTACCTAAAAAGACGTGGCCAGGACTCGAACCTGCGCCACTCCTCTCACAACACAACACACTTACCGCTCTGCCCTTGGGTCTTTTACTGATATACTTTCAATTCAAACTCTATTTAAGGCGGTTTTGTTCTGATTATTAATAATCTGGTCACGTTTTTTATTTTAAATAGCTTAATTCTTGTTGATTTCATTTTTAATTTGTGTTTGTGGATTGTTTTAAGCCTGGGTATTCAGTTTTTTTTTTTTAAGTTTTACCAAATAGGACGTGGCCAGGACTCGAACCAGCGCCACTCCTCTCACAACACAACACACATATCGCTCTGCCCTTGGGTCTTTTACTGATATACTTTCAATTCAAACTCTATTTAACACGGTTTTGTTCTGCTTATTAATAATCAATTCGAGATTTATTAGCTCATTTCAAGCTTATTTGTTAAGCAAACGTCAAGCTTTTCATTTTTCCTTTGTTATTCTAGTAGTTTAGGACTTTTGGTACTAAGTTTTTATTTTTCACGTTTTTCAATTATTTTTTATAATTAATTTAATACCCGTTTTATATAAAATAGTTTAAAAATAGATTAATTAGGTTTAAAAATTTACAAAAATTATTTTTAGGTTTTATATAAATAGATTTAGGTAAAAAATGCCACTATGTAAAAAAGATGTACTTAAACTGCAATGTAAAAAGTAACTGCATCAATATGAGAAAGTAACTGCATCAATATGCAAAAGTATTTGTCACAATTATTCAAAGTAGGTAAACAAGTATGTAAAAGCAATTGCATCAATATGTAAAAAATAGCTGCATCAATATGTAAAAAGTAGCTGCATCAATATGTAAAAAGTAGCTGCATCAAATTGTCATCATCAATTTCGCCTAGATCTGAGACCAGTTCTTGTCGCCGACGCCTCCTGAGATGTTTTCTTGATTTTTTCAGATGGTTGCATTCTTTCGTTTGTACATGTTCTGGAATTATGACCTTCTTTATTCCCGCATTTACTACATGTCCCCCGCTTGTCACTTGATTTAGCTGCTTCTTTTTCAATCTCAGCTTTTGACTTCCACCTCGTATGAACACCGGATCCTTTATTTGAGCTCACGTCTGAATTATTTATAACATTTGAAGTTGAGGTTGGCTCCTTCACACCAAGCATTGCACTAATAATATTTTTCGAGTTAAGTTTTGGAACCGTTGGAACATCGATTTTAGCTTTATTCAACAACTCCATCATTTGCTCCTTATAAATCTTCAACATGCCAATGTCATGAACCAAGCGATCAATCGTAGATTCAAAAATCTCGTACAAATCAAAAACCTCACTTTGCAAAACCGAACCTGACCCACTGACTGTCCTAACTGTAGCGTTGAAAGGCTTAGCATCCATTGACCACCTTTTCTTCAAGTATTTCTGAGGAAACTCTTTCACATTGTTCATTCTCAACACGTAAAAAATGTGCCTACAAAGAAGACCATATGACTCGTAGTGTTAACAGCTACATTGAACTTCCATTTCAGATTTATAAAACTCCACCTGCATAACAGTTTTTAAAAATATTAAAATTTAAAAACACACTGCATCAGTGCTAAAAACTTACTGCATTATAGTTATAAACAATATAAGAACACATACCTGATAAACAACAAAGTTATTTTCACCCCTGATTTTGTTCTCAGCTTGCATATCACGGATTGAATATCTCTCACCATTATCAACTTGGGCAACATTTATCGACATGCAATGGGAATAAGAAGCATATATCTCATTTTGAACTTCCAAGAATATAGTTCGAGTATAAAGAGTACTTGCTTCTTTTTCAATCTGAAGATCAGTTTTGAGTTTACGATTCTTATATCTTGAATCGTGATCGTTCTTACGCTCAATATACCTCTGGTACTCGATAGCCGTCTCATAATGACTAAGAAATTCAACAAGTGTCAAATATTTACTTGTCCATTTACCAAAGAAATGGTTCTCGCTTTCGGACCTAGAGGTGGTACGCATGAGGCCTGCCATAAGCACATCACGCAAGTATGCCGGGATCCAGCTTTCCGGTAGGTCAAACATATCTTGTAACCATTTGTTATCACCAAGTTGGAAATCCTCAATCATACGTTCCCACTCTGCTTCAAATTTAAAAGGCAAAATCTGATCGGTCCAAACTATATCACATATACGCCGTTTGAAATTTGTGTTTTTGCAGATTGAAGTCCCCACCTGAAAATTAATAAATTTATAAAACTACTGCATTAAAGTATAAATATAGTGCATTAATATGAAAAATTTCCAAACAACTCTAGCTCTAAAAACATGACTTTAAAAAATACTGCATCACAGTGTAAAGATAGTGCATTAATTTGAAAAAAAACAAATAAACAGTAATAGATACTTTAAGAAACCAAAACAATTTTCCATGTTGATCACTGAGTCGCTTAAAACGTGCACGAGAAACAAAGCCAAAAAAGGTAAACTAGGACAGTAATGTTTTACAACAGACAAGTGAGAACATACCTTTGTAACCAACTTTTGCATGATATGCCACATACAAAAACGGTGTATAGTATTTGGGAAGTATTATGGTACTACGATCTTAATAGACGGGTCCTGGTCGGTAATTACAACTTGTGGATCTGTACCAAACGCCTTTTTGAATTGTTCAAGTAGCCATTGGTAAGCACCAACCGATTCATCAGATAGTAAGCCCACAACGAAGGTTATACAGCGGTTGTGATGATTAATGCCGGTAAAAGGGACGAACACCATCTAGTACCTACATTTTAATATACAAAGAAATAAACTAAAATACTAAATAAAGCTGTAAAACACGATAAATTTTTTGATAGAGAATTAAGATAGTATATACTTGTTAGAACAAAAAGTAGCATCAAATGTGACGATATCACCGAAAACACCATAGTCCTTAATTGCTTGCTCATCAGCCCAAAAAAGACCAACCAATTTATCGTTAACACCTAAAAAAAAATTAAATAAGAAACTAATAGAAAATAAAATGTTGTATGAACTGCATCAAAACACAAAAATGAACTGCATTACCTGTTTTGTATTCAACATAGAATCCTGGCGAATGCAACTTTTTGCTCAAAAGTTTCTCAACGGCCATCTGTGCATCACGATCACAAAGAAACAAGTTCACTTTCTTCTTCAAATTCTTACAGTCAACCACTGTAGCTCCAATTCGATCGAAACCACCACACAACTGTTTCAACAATTTAAACCCCGTAGAAGGACCAAAATTAGCATTAGAAGCCTGAAACAGAAAATGTTGCTTTGTGAATCCCAATTCTCGAGAACTCTTCATGAATATCATATCCTTTTCGGCTACCAGAGGATGGTTGTGTCCTTCTATAAAAGTGTACACTCTATAAAGACCTCCTGGAATCTTCTTAATACGAATTTTACCCAACAACCACATCTACTAGAGCCTCGATTCCTTGTCTGCTTTACTTCAACATTCTCATCCGTAGTAAAGTCACTAACGTCAGATATAAACTCCTTAGGCTTATTAGCAGCCTCTTTAGGTTCAGGATTGATACCTTCTTTTGAACATACAAACCACTTCAAGCTTGGTGGTTCACCATCTTTAGGTTTATAATGCCCACCCTTTCTAACATCAAAACCGGCCCTTTTACCATAATCCTTATAGAAATCATAAGCTTGATCAATAGACACAAACTTAGCACCTTCCAAAGGTACAACGCCAATATCTTTATCTGGAAACCACGTCCTGTTTCCATCATCATCACAAGTATAATAGCCAACATGATCCTTGACATGAACAATCTCAAAATCTGTATGTTTAAAAACAAAATGAATAGTTAATGAATCAATGATATAAATTAAGTGCATCACAGTATAAACTTCTACACATAACGTAATTTAGCCTAAACGTAACCTACACATAATCAACAACTATAAAGCCCGTTGGAAACTTTTTTGGAACAGTGGCTTATATCATCAACTATTAAGCCCGCTGCAAGCCCGCTGCAAGCTCGCTGCAAGCCCGCTGCAAGCTCGCTGCAAGCCCGCTGCAAGCTCGCTGCAAGCCCGGTACAAGCTCGCTGCAAGCTAGCTGTAAGCCTACTGCAAACTCGCTGCAAGTTCTAAGTATTATTGCATTTTACTAACAAAATAAGAAAATCTTAAGGGGTATTGGACTCTTTGTGTGACCTTATTCCGTTTGGATTATGCCGGCTTGTGATAGGATTCTAATTCTAGATAGGACGGTGGAGCTGTATATAGTTTTAGAATAATCTTATAAGAGGGAAATGCGGTCCACAAATGTAGATATCCATAGAGTACCCAATTACGAGCTTAAGCTTTCTGATGAGGCCTGCTATTTTTGTGCTGTTTGTTGCAGACTGATTTGAGGATGGAATGTAGTCAATGGCTGGTGAAGCTAATAAAATTAGTAATACGATACTATAGTGAAGCCTATTCGTCACTATACATGATGGGGGATGTCAATAGTATTGGTATATCCTTCCTAGTTGTATGGGTGAATTTAGGTGAACATGTGGCTCTGTGCTTCCTAGTACTGCATTTGATTTGTATAGTGGTTGTCTTGTAATCTGTATAAGCGTATAGGTCTGAATGACATCTTATAGAGGTGCGTGGGGAATATCCAAATCCTTTATATTGATGTGTGTAAATATTATATGTTTTGGAGCAATATACGTTTACAAGAAAAAAACTATATCCATGGTGGGACTTGGTATATAGTTGCAAACTGAGCGACTTATATTCCTAAATGTTCTCATAATCCTTACACCAAAACCCAAAGCAAACTTATCCGTATAGGTGCACTACTGCTCCAATTCAGTACACATATGAGTTCTAATACCCCAAAAGGCCAAAACCAAATCGCTCAATAAATCACACTGTCATTTAAGAAGATATATCAGTACTTCAGTAGGCAGAAAGATACAACTTATATGTAAACGGTGAAATACAAACGGATACAAGACTACATGTTACAAAAATAGTCCCTTAGAGTTTTAACAATATATTCAATGTTCCTCTAGAGGTATAATCTTATTAGCAATCGATAGCATTATTAACAAATCCATGAATATGCAACTAATACTCTCGGCGTAAACTATAAGGCACTAAATTAGGCCCAAATCACGGCCTTAAACCTCCAAATCAACAAATCCCATTTATATTTACACCAGAGCTCACAGTTGACACCATATAAAAGTCCTAGGTACACCATTTATATTTTCACAACCAAAGATTTTGTGAAAATGTGAAGATATATATGATATAGAGGCAATTGACATGCCCATGCTCTAAATTCCAAACAGACTACATCGTCTAACTGTCCATTAAAACCTATCAAGATAAATCAACAAGTCTTCACATTAACAACTGCATTTCCTATACCAATCCTGCTACTTATGTCATTCCAATTAAGAACAAAGTATAATAAACAAAATAAATCGGCCTTTATTATTGTTTAAGCTCTTACACCAAATCACATATCCTTGTTAAAGATAGTTCTATGATACAACTGCAGCTCCATCGCCGTAGCAGACCATAGAAGCATCATCCAAGAGAACTACGCTTCCTGCTATAAAGACCTACCATGCCCATATATGGACACCTTAACCATCTATATATCAGACATCATTCTCAAATTTAGAGCCCACCATCCCTATGACTCCCTATCACCATATTCCAGTGCGTTAGTCACCAAAACTCAAAAACCTGGCGACTCGTAATCCTTACTTTCCTAAAGTCCTCATAATCCTCACACAAAAACCCAAAGCAAACTCATCCGTATAAGTGTAAAATTACAATTCAGTGCACATACGATTTCTAATGTCCCTAAAGTCCAAAACCAAATAATGCTATGTAGGCGTCGCAAGGGACATTGTAAAGCTAAGAAAACCCCAAACACGGCCCTAACAAGTTAAAGGCGCAAAAGTTACTTAAGAAAACCTGAAAATAATGTCCCAAACGCCCAATATTTCACTTGGATCTTACAGCATTAGCTGAAAATCATGTCCTAAACAAGTTTAATCCACATTAGAATTCTTTCCCTCGAGATATAACAAACAGCATTTGCTAACACAACTCTCCTTACAACACTCCAAATAAAATTATTAGTGCATGGACTACTAGAATAATGATCGACAATTTTATCCCAACTGTCAGTCATGTTCTTCATTTCTCTCAATTTAACGCTTGTTTGGCCATGGTGCTGTACCATTGTCGCATGCCACGATACCGCTATATTGCCGCCACTTAAATCCTCAACGACATCATAAACCTAACGTAACCCGAAACACGCTCCTAAAGAACTTACAACTTCCAACACACTAAAACAAAAGGCGCAAAAGTTCAATAACCTCCTCCTCCTCTAAAAAAACATTCCAGCACCCAGAGATGTAACATTAACTAAAACTACATAATTAACTAAGTATTTTTGAAAAAGTCAACTTTTATCAAAATATGGTTAAATAAGTTGTTTAGCTTATTACGTCATATCTGCTTTATTTGTGAGCTTATTTGAGATTTTCTTGTTCAGACCTAGTTTTTTTCATTGATTTTCGAAACTTACGGCTTATAGTAGTTCTAACCTCACTACTTTATATCATCAAAAACGTCATTAAGCCTAGAGTTGAACAGTGTTTTAAATCAACCAAAATTTCACGAAGCCTAAGAAAACTCTATAAACCTATAGTAGTTCTAACCTCATGAAAACCTAAACTAAAATAATCATGTCTGAGACATCTACTGCATCAATTTGTTTAACTATATGCATCAATTATCAGAAATCTATAAAAATGATAACAACACCTAAACATCAGATGTAAACCGATCAAAAGCCTCACTAAGCATTATAAACATACACAAAACTAAAAATATAATAAAAAACATGTAAAAAAAATATACTGAATTAACTGAAAAATTAACATGTTACCCTCATTATCAGCTGCAATCGAATTAGATCGCGATGTAGAACAATTATTACTCGTTGATGTAGAACAATCAACAACGGTTGATGTAGAACCATTGTTATTAATAGTTGTACTAACAGACATCTTATTCAATTGTCGGCGAGTGGTTATTAATGGTGGAGAAGCGGCGGTGAGTGGTGGTTAGTGGTGGAGAAGGGGCGGCGATTGGTTGTTAATGGTGGAGAAACAGTGAGGATTGGTTGTTAGGTTGTTACAGTGATCGTCGTCGAGGGAAAGAAAGAGACGAAGAAAAAAAAAGAACAAAACAAGAATGAGATGGAATGTGTTTGTCTCGGGTATATATACCCTAGTGTGTTAAATGACGAAAATACCCCTGGCTATATAAATTAAAAAGTCGGTGGGGGTTGGACACGTGGCAGCACAGGAAGCCTTCCTAGACTTTTTATTTTAACAACCCTTCTCATTTTACCCCACCTCTATATATACATATATATATATATATATATATATATATATATATATATATATATATATATATATATATATATATATATATATATATATATATATATATATATATATATATATATATATATATATATATATATATATATATATATATATATATATATATATATATATATATATATATATATATATATATATATATATATATATATATATATATATATATATATATATATATATATATATATATATATATATATATATATATATATATATATATATATATATATATATATATATATATATATATATATATATATATATATATATATATATATATATATATATATATATATATATATATATATATATATATATATATATATATATATATATATATATATATATATATATATATATATATATATATATATATATATATATATATATATATATCTTTACATTATATATAACAGGAGGGATTTGCCACGTCATCTAATCATTCACTAATCCACGTCAGCTCATGGGCTGAGCTATGTCACGGGCTTACGTTATGTTTAAATTGATTTTTTGAAAGTTAAACTCTGTTTCTTATGTCATCGACCCTATAAATCCCAAAAACCCTAAAAACATTATCGTGCCCTAGAAAAATCACACATAAAACTTGAAATCGAATCCTTAGAAATCTTGTGGATCAACTAATTGTCCGATACTAATCCATCTATCAACATATTGAATCCCAATCAATGGGAATTGGCTTCAAGATATATTGAAGATATTGAATCAACCCTGTTTATTGTGCTGCAATCGATGTTGTTGATCCTAATAAGGATTCGAACGAATAGTTGTGATTCAAAAGGTCGTGATTTACATGTAAGGAGGGATGATATTATTATTTTGATTTTTCAATTTAAAAGTATGTAATCAACTCTCTGTTGTATTGCTTTGAGCAGTGAGAGAAACCAGAGAGGACGTGGTCGTGTGTATGGCCCTGGGCGTGGTAGTGGCGGATTTAATAGAGATTTGACCAACAACGAGGGTTCATTTGGTAATCGTGGATCCTCTGGTGGTAATCATGATGAGTCTGATGGTAGGTCTTTTTAGAGATGTGGTGGCTATCGTCGTGTTTCTTTTGCAAATGGAGATGGTGAGGATGGAGAACTTCAACGTCGAGAGGTATGAACGTCGCAGTGGGACAGAGGGTAAAAACACTTACCATATTTTTTATCTGCTTTATGTGCTTTTTGTCAAGATATAGTTTTGTAGAGGATGGTATTCTAGCGCATTTAAACAAAACTGGGTCAACTTAGGTTTTATACGTTTTCTTCATTCAGATTGAATTATTGAGAAAAGTCGATAATCTATCTAATGGATAGCTGTGTGCTTATTGATTTTAAAATCGCTTTCTAAGATATATTGCTACGGCTGTTGCGGGTCACATTATATCATAGATTTCTCAAAGCTTGCACGTCATGTTGCAGCTAGGCATGCAAATAAAACATAATTAGATAAGATCGACTACTGCTCTGATTTGCCTCACCTTTGACCCACGACCGAGACTGATCATAGATTAATCCGAGTATTGATCCACTAAAATGAATTGATGTATAGGAACAATGTACTGATGTATTTATTTGATCTATTTGATAACGTATATTGATCGAGATCAAAACCCGCCATTGACAGGCCTAGATGTAAAGAGTAAAGAATTTTTAATACATAATACGAACACGAATAAACGGATATGCGATGAAAAGTTATAATTGGTTTCCAGCCCATCAATCTTTTTCAGAAGATGACAATGCTGTAGAATCTAAAGGTAACAACACATGATTTGAGTTTTTCTCTGTTATGTGTTCTAGGAAAGTCCATCAAGTGGCCCACCAATGCAGGATGACATAAATATGTCCAAGGTGTCACGTGCAGCTGTTAATCCTGATTTGGAAGACGTGATGATATAAGCAGGAGCGTCTAGATAGATGTGGTAAGCGGAAGTACTTTTACACTACAGATAAATTCTTTTTATTTGGTTTTTAATGATCATAATAAGACTAGATATGTAGATTATAGAACAATGGCACTCATGGACACGAACACATGATAATGTAGGTTAAAAGAGGAAGACTTATGCAGAGCCAGTAAAGTATATGGGTTGCTGTGACTGATAACCTCAGTCATTCATTGATGGTTTATGTATTTGGTTTTACCTCCTTTTCTAACTTTTTTTTGTAATAATGTGTTTTTGATGTTTTTAGATTTTATGAAACCTGATCGTGATCAATAATTTGCAAGTAGATATATTTTTTCTGAGCTATTGTTGTTTTTTATTGTGACTTAATATTCTACTTGTTTTCTAATATTGTTGTTTAAATACAGGAGAAAGATCCAATTATCTTTTCTTATGATAAGAATGAATCATCCAAAGACTAAGCTCTCTCCTTCAGCAGGTGAGTATTTATCTGTAGTGTGTCAGCAGAACATTATATCTTTCCTGTTGGTTCCATGTTTCTAATAATTGCATTATAACATTATTAGAAAATGTCACTGTTTCTAATAATATTTTGTACCATCACATTACTGCCCTATGTTTGTACAAGATGCCTTATATATGTAAAATTAATATAAATAAGAACACCTGTCCATGAAGAATAATACAGAATTTTATTGTTTGCTACAGTTTAAAAAGAACACCATAGTGTGACATAACATTCAATTCTAAATGATTTAGTAATTGTGTTTCAGCAACAACAACTAATCATAAACATATGACTAAAAGCACACGTGTAAGAAAAAAACGTTGTTAACATGACTTCCAATATATGAAGAGTAATAAAAATGCCATCTTAAACGAGAACGAGAAATGCTCCTTAGATTATTATTATACTCATTTTTTCGCTGCTAAACATGACAGAAAAAAGCCTATGTAGTTTTCCTGGCTGCAATTTGTGCCTTCAATCGTTGGCACACCAGAAATGCTCTCAAAGTACTCAATGACCCTACTTGCATTGTGATTAAGTGGCCCGTAGTATACCATATGTCCATCATTTTTCAACAGTATTAACTCATCAAAAGTCTCATATATGTCAATGCTAGGTTTAGTACACACAATTGTTCCTCCTGTGTCAAAATAGTAGCTGATCTACCCATCCAATCCCGTTGTAGGTTCATCCATGAATATAATAGATGGATTAGCCACAACTTATACAGATATTGTGAGCCTCTTATGTTCCTCTGTTGACAGACTACTTACCACAGGAATGCTAGCCATGGAATCTTTCATTGAATAAAGCTCAGCGGTTTCCAAGATTTCATATATGAACCTATATTTTGTTTTTAAATCAATATCAGGATGGAGACGTAGTCAAGCAGAAAATGTCACTGTTTTTAGTTGTTATATTGAATACTTACCGTAGGCCAATGTTATGCTTGCAAAAGAATATACTACTATATTTTGTAACTATAAAGATTATACCTACTGTCAAACACATGTTATCAGATTGCTTCGCAGCTCATCAAGTCCCTGCTTTTAATATTTTCAGTCAAACTAAATATACAAATAAAAGAAAAATCCCCCAAGATTTCTACTCTACAGGAAAAAAACGCGTGACAAATACTGCATTTGACATGAATATAGCCATATAGGTCAGAATTGTAGCATCCGTTTTAAACAGTTGGAACCAGATGCTAATGGGCTGGGTTAGGGTGGGACGACCCAAACTCTTTTTTGTCCATGTTTTTAAGGTACAGGATCTTCGTTTAAATGGACAGATTTTTGGTAACAGGTCAAATTTTGTAGTATTCAATCTTATGATAGGTCTGTAGGTCAGATTATGTTGATGTCATTCATTAGCAATATGGTCGTGTTTGCTAACGAGTCAAAACGGGTCGGGTGTGTTGTAGTTGTTTAATATATGTTCTTATGGTGGCCTCTTTTCTCTTTAATGCTTTGGTGCGGCGAGTTTATTAGCTGCTGTCTTTATTTTTCTAATTTCAACCTCATTGCACCTGTATAGGTTTATAGGTCCTCATTTTGTTTTTTAGCTTGCTGATTAATTGTAGTGACTTTTCGATACACATTTGCTCATTACGATTGAAATTTCATTAGAATGGATCAAAGCCAGTATCTTATGTTGGTAGCGGTGCTTGAAGTTTCATTATTGTGACTCACGAAAACTACAAGATGGTAAGACCAGATGAGCATATTAAAAATTGGTAAATCTGGAAGTGGTAACTCGAATTTCTAACTAAATTGTTAGGAGAATTAACGAGATGAGATTTGACATGAAGCAACCACTAAAATTACATTTGGAACCCTCATCGACACAAAGTATAGAAAACTACTAAGAAAACCTACAGTTTCAGAGTAGTTGTGTGAACAACGACCCGACCAACTGCGACATTGACACTGGCCGATCCAGTTCCAGGTACAATGAAGATTAGTAGTTTTTCTGTATTGGTTGCTTTTTGGATGATATTAAGAATGAACACTTAAAAAGCATAATAATGATGCTGATAATGGAAAAAAGGATAGCCTATTAGATTTCGTATTCTAAAAAATGTCAGTAAAATTTTAGAGCACATATTTTTATTGATATTATTAATTATGCTGTTAACATCAAGTCAGATAGCAATATACTAAGTCTCACTATTGTTGCACCAGGTAAACGACTATGTTGTGATTCTGATATGTAAGTATCTGTTCACATTTAACGCTTGCAGAATTATTCAAATCATCTTCTCAACAGAATACGAATATCTGATGCAACTGATATGCTATATAAAGTGTTATAAAATCAAATATATAAATGAGGTAGATCTTACGGATATTGTTATAAAGTCAGTATTGATATTGTGCTGAAATTTTGTGTTGGTGTTGGACAGTAATTGAAGAAGATGGCTCGCTGAAGCTGAAACAAATGGAACCCAGGCCGCTTGTGAATCCGTCTCTGTTACGGACCGACAAGTTTTTTCAGGTATAATGTTGACTTTTTGGTTGAAAGTTGTGAATGACAACTGTTAGTTGTGGGTTTATCATGGTGTCTGGGGTGGTTTTGGGCGAAAATTATTTAATTGTTGGGTTTGCGAAAGGTAAATAACTTAAAAAGAGTGTTTTGGTGAGACTTTCTAATTGATAATGCGGTTTCACAAACGCATAACCTATTTTAAAAACACAAAACGAAACTCCCCGTCAGGTAACAAATTAAATAGCAGCCCACCATTAGAAAGAAAACTAAGTACATATTTGCGACATACATTTGCAAAGATTGTGGTCGACAAAAGTTTTTTATTGTATTGCCTTCATTGAAATAAACCACATCTGTTTAAAAGAGCCAGCACATAAATATGTTATGCCATACTAAATTGCAGCTGATATCACCAAAAAAAATCGAAATTTGTCATATTTACAGTAATACTAGGGTTTGGTGGTGTTTTCCTAGCATAGAACCTAAAACGGAAGTATGTATAACAATTATTACGACGAAGTGGGAGACCAACCAAACTTGGGTTAGTTAATTGAAATCAACAGAATCAACTCACTATAAAAGTGAACTCATAACTTAACTAATTTTGTATAGAAATATTTGTGACAGATTATCAGAAGTCGGATAATACTATAATGTAAAAAAGCCTCATGATTTGGACTTATAACTCTATAGAAATATTTTTATGCCTCATGATAATACTATAATATTTGTGAGATGTATGGAAATCAAGCACGGGTGCATACCCGTTCCCAGTTTGACCTGGATGGCTCATCAAAATGACCTGATAAGTAAAGCTACCAGCCCCCTTTGTTGGGCCTTCCTTAGAGTTGGAAGCAACACAACCACGCTTGAGAGTTGAGATCCTTAACAGAACATTCTTAAATTTGAAACCCACTCTACAAAAATAGTGTATTCTAACATTTTGAGTGTTTGATAATCATAACCTGTGTAGTACGCTAATATAATGTTTCCTTTTATGTTATTTGTAGGGCAAGTGTGTTTTCATTAGCGTGGAAGAGTTGTGTGACCCGGATGTGGTGGGGTGGTCAGAAAAGAAAACACCCTAAAAATAAGTTGAGCCACTTTCTATAGAGTATGTCTATAAAGACCAATCGCATCACAAGGAGCCGAGCTACTTTCTCGAGAATCTACACCAGGTAAAACTAAATGTTTATCATGAGGTATAGGTACCTATAATGTTTTTTTTAATATGACTTCATTTTTTGGCTACATATAATGTTTTTATACCTTTTTCTTAGGAACATTTTATGAGAAAATCTTCATTTTTATACAACTAAAGAGAGTATTACAGAAAGAACTTTACACAAAGATGCATATTAGGTTTGTAGTCCAAACACGTGACGGTTAGAGTTTCTTAATAAATTATGGAATGCAAAAACACATTATGTAAAGAGAACCAGATGGATTGATGGTAACATTTATTAACCATTCACCGGTACAAGTAAGGTGTTTGTTCTGCATGTTATCTGCTGATATCATGAAATGATTTCATTTTGTTGATAAAGGTTATTCACTAACAAAAGGGTAATGACTATATGAATTATGTGGATATGATAAGTATTAATTAAGTTTATTTGAAGTTAAAACAATGATACTGAGTATTGGTTACAAGTTATAGGGTGTTTGGGATTTGCCTTTTTAATCTATTTGCCCAATTATAAAACATATGAGCATCTTAGAGTGTGTAGCTAATTGCTTTCGTTAACAAAAATAAGCACTTCCTGGTCTTTTATTAAGCATGGTGTCACCCATGTCCTGAAGGATGTGTCCGAGATGTACTTACAAGAGATAGGCGTACGCTACAGCCGAAACTTACAGTTTAGTGACCCACAATTGTTACAATTTGAGCAACGAACTTTCACAATTTTTTTCGGGTGCCTCTCTCCTTAAATACATTCTTAACCTGCCTAAGGAAGTCATGAGGTCAATTAGCATCCAACCTTTTATAGTGGTTTTCACTTTTGAGCCTGCTATGGATGCTATTGACATAGTTGATCGGGTCATATGCACATTGACATATCGGTCGTCTACTCTAAAAATGAAATGCCAGGGCGATGTCGCTACTGTTAGGATGAACTCCAGAACTAAAATAGACATTGTTGTACCCCTATGAGTGCCCTTATTAGTACGTTAACCTGTCTACCAATGTTTTTTAACGGTCATAAATTTTATATGGATTCTCACAATATTGTACTATCAAATTACTATGATTTCCAGTATATGGTATTCAGTCTTGCAGTATAGAAGAGAGTGCTGCAACCAAATCACTTATTAATGGCCGGGCCGATGAACTCATACTAAGGCACATGGCTGCTATGGTTAGCACTTGGCATTAATCAGTTTGTGGGTAATCCCCCTCAAGAAGCGAATCAACAAGATCGGTATGCTTTATCCTCGGTTCCACCTGTTTATAACATACTGATTGTTAGGAGTTTATAGATGCAACATATGCTTAAACCAATAAATTTATTTTCTACAAACTGAATAACACAATGTGGAACTTAATATAAAAAAAGCACCATTAAGTTAACATATATTACGTACATAATAACTGGGAACCTTTATTAATAGAAATAAAAGATGTGAACACAGTTCTATTGCAACTCTAATTATAAAGGTAATCATCATCAGCTCCACCAATTGGGCCTGCAAAAAGATAAATGTCATCAGCACGACCACTGCCTCTAAGAACCTAAACTCGGAGCCAATCTTAATGTTTCGACAAAATCTTGGTATTTACCAATGTCCCCGGGACGGAGCCCTATGACGCGGGAGTCTCACGTGCGGTTCCTTTGAGAAAGGTGTAATACGAGCACCTATGAGGCCCGACGACCCATCCATGGAGGTGCATCCCTACTCACATGGTCCATGAACATTTGGTTGCCCGCCTATCCTATATCTTCCCGTTTCAAATAAGATCTCGGGCAAGACTTTTTCTATTATAGGACACTGATCTTTGTACCTTTGATCAATGTTATGTGCCACTACAATTTTGTTCAATTTAACACGTGGCTATGCGGGTGCGCCCCTAATTTGAATGTGAATCCACTCCTTATCATCATAACTAACATGTTTACTATTTATATAATGGAAAAAGAAGTTCTTCACCCTGTGCCAAAAAAAGAGACATGTTTGACCTGAGCACCTGTGCTCGTCTTGCCACTCGGTGTAATATCGTTAATTAATTTTAAAATAAAATGGTAATGGTAAAGTTATCTGAACCATTGAGATGCCAAAAGTGTTTAGACCAGGTAACTAAGTCGTGAAGACTTATGGATGAGCGACTAATTTAGAGAGACAAACTTCAAGCTCTGCTTTTGATATCTTTTTCATGTTCTTTGCAAAATTGTTCCTGTGGTAGTGTGGTAGCTATTCCAGGAATATATTTGATAAATAGTTTTATTTTTTTCTTTTATGTATGTTGTGATAGATATCTCGACAGATAGGTGCGGACCTTGTAATTCATTGAACCAGTGGTTCATGACTTAGCCATTGAGTTTTCAGATGTTGAGTTCGTCAAGATTGATGTTAGATGAGCTACCTGTAAGGTCTTCTTGTCAACCATAAAGTATTTGACAGATAGGTTCATGCTAATATTTTCCTAAAAAAAACACGACACAGGAAGTGGCTAAGGAGTTAGAAGTACAAGCGATGCCAACGTTGGTATTGGTCAAGAAAGGGAAAGAACACGAAAGGATTATCAGGGTCAAGAAAGATGAAATTCATAGGATGATTGAGAAACACAAGTTCTAAAACCGAGATATGTATTGCTATTTATAGCCCACGTGAGGCTTACATAACTATGTAGTGAGTAGTAGTTTTGTTATGTCTAGAGACAAATATTTCTATAAACCTTTGAATTCCAAATCAGTTTTGACTACTCAAACAATGTTTCCCTAATATTTTGTTTTTAATATGCGAATCATTCAAATAGCTGGAAAACCCTTCGTTTCATCATCATTTAGTAATTTCCTAGTAATACATCTGGAGTGGAAGAGCTTGTCCATTATGCTCCAGCCAGATGAACTCAAATCGCTTGGATCCTCAATAAAACATTTTCATTCCAAAATATAGGTCTTGACCAATGTTTTCAAACCTGGGTCAACCCAGCCGAGTCAGCCCGACCGACTCAACCGGTTGACCCGGTTTCGGGTTTCGATTTTTTCGGCTTTTTTTTAAATATATAAATTAAAAGTTATAAATTTTACGTATTATGTTGGTTGATAAACAATTTATATCTTTAATATACGGTAGTTTTTATGCTTCATATATATAGTTTTTATTAATTATTAAAATTATAAAAAAAAACTTTTTTTTTTAGAAAACCAGGTTAACTCGGTTTGATACGGGTCGACCCACGTTGACCCTTACAGGATCTTACTCATCCAGATTTTCAGTTGGTCCTAGCTAAATGAATCGAGTCGTTGTCATCTACAAGATTTCGCCATCACAATTATATTATCAAGCCTCTCCAACATATTTTTTCATAAAAGAATAAAGTTGTATAATTTGTCCTGAAAGACAACTACGGTGAGATGGTAAAGCCGTAAAACACTTACATGACAACTCAATTATTGGTATTGGACAAATACAATAAATTGTCAAGAGGATCGACGACCATTCAACCTAGGGCTGAGCATCGGACCAGGACCGGATCGGATTGAGGATCGAAATGGTCCAAAACCTCGGACCGAGACTAAACCGAAATCCGGTCCGGTCTGGTCCGGGTCGGTCGGGTCCGGTTCGGTCCTCGGTCCGGTACGGCCCTATTAGGTAAAATTGATAAGATTTTTTTGTAAGACCAAACCGAACCGACCGGACCGAGAATCGAAATGGTCTAAACCTCGGACTGAAATTATACAATCTGGTTAAGTTCGGTCCAATTTTCCAGTCTGGGTCGATTTTGAGTCTGCCATACTAAGCCCTAATTCAACCTCCTATTATTTTATTTTTTGATACTAATGTGAGACACAAGCACGTAGATGAAATAATCATAGCATGTCGCTTGTCAAAACAGAATACGGGCCTTTGTTACAAACATTACATGACATTACTTGATGATAATTTTGTGAAGAAACTAGATGGAGATGTGGGGGATCATGAACTCATGATTTTCAACAAAAGTATTGTTGGTGTATTGTGTTTATTTAAAAAAGATTAACATAATACTATAAGTTTATAAATAAATGACAAAAATAAAAATGTTTAGTACATTGGATATATAAATAGTACAAAAAATTGTTTGATAACAAATCAATAAAAAAAATAATACTCCTTTCGTCTTAAAATTATTGTCCAGTATACTATTTTTGGACGTCTCAAATTAATTGTCCAATTCCAAAAATAGATAAGGAATATAGATTAAATTTACCAAATCGCTCTCATTTGAAGGTACAATTACAAACATTAAGGAAGTTGTAAATTAATTGGGTAAGGGTAAAATTGTCATTGTGTAAAAAGTAGGGGAGAAAAAGCTGAAAAAGTAATTTTTTATTAACTGCGTGTTTTTTATCGATGGACAATAATTATAAGACGGAGGGAGTATATTAGAAAAAAAATGAAAAACACAGTTATATATAACAAAATAAAAACTATATAAGACATTCTAACCAAAACAGTGAGTGAAACTATATATTGCCAAATAATCATGCATCATAACATAATTATTCTAAGAAAATCATTAAGTAACCGATACTAAGCTTAAAACAATACAAAAAAAATATTTATCCGAACATAAAAAAAATTATTAATTCCGTAATAAAAAATTTAAACAAAAATTACAAGTTATCCCGATTGATAATGCATTACAAGACAACTATACTAAGAAAAAATAGGAAATAAATATCAACCAAGTACAAAAACGGTAAACGACAATTATAAGTCATACCCGTCCATCGGACGGGTTTTGCCACTAGTATATATATATATATATATATATATATATATATATATATATATATATATATATATATATATATATATATATATATATATATATATATATATATATATATATATATATATATATATATATATATATATATATATATATATATATATATATATATATATATATATATATATATATATATATATATATATATATATATATATATATATATATATATATATATATATATATATATATATATATATATATATATATATATATATATATATATATATATATATATATATATATATATATATATATATATATATATATATATATATATATATATCTACTACATTATAAAGCAAAAACCAAAATGGTTGAAAATTACTATTTTTGGAAATGTTGAAACATAGAATGGTTGAAAATACCCAAAATACATAAGACCCACAGGCCAAAACCCATTTCTAAAATAACTGTTTTTACATTTCTCCTCTAAACCCTAAAATAAAATACCCTAGCCTCCATCTCTCTCTCTAAAAGTCACAGCCGCCACAAAATCTGCCATCCCTTCTCATGTGATTCAAGCAACACACCCATTTCTATCGTCAGCTTCTTCATTGCCGCGGGTGATATGATTAATTAGAGATTTGATGTTGCTTTGTGGGTGATCTATTTATTAGGTGGTTGTTTTCTTCGTTGCCGCCTTTCATGGGTTCCTGATGATTGCTTCAGTGCTAATCGTTTTGCCCTCTTTGTGATGGGTTTCTTTAATTGTTCAGATCTGAAGCCTTCATTGCCCTGACCACTTCGTTGCCGCCGTATGTGGTGGGTGACGTCGTTGGTGGGCAGGTGATGTTGGTGCAGATATAGATGGAGATAAGCTAGAGAAACCTACTGTGTCTCTATCTGAGGTAAGTGAATAGAATTAACGATCTTGTGTTGTTAGAAAAGTACACGCATAAAGGCCGTATTTGATATATGTTCCTGTAGTGATTTTGTGATATTGATCATTGGTGACCAGAATCCCAGTTTATCGTATCTATTTGAAAGAGCTGTAGGAGATAGTGTTTGGATTATTTTTGGTGTTTCGACTGTTCAGATAAAATGATCATATAACGTGTACCAATGTATGTGTTTTTTATCATGAAAATATTAGTACATTCAATGTTTTCAAAGGCTTAAGGCGCAAAGTGGTATTGGAGCCTTGTGTCGAGGTGTGAGCCTCATGAATATGAGGTGCATTGAATAACTGAAAATCTAATTTCATGTGAAACTCTATATAGCACACAGAATACAGGTAGCATTAAATAGTGAAGACGTCCTCTGGGAAAGAGTTTACGTTTCATGTTGATAGGAATCGGGATGTTGGGTATGTGAAAAAACAGCTTGCCAAGAAAAAGAGTGGGTTGATTGGTGACGATGAGCAAGATGTGTTGTGTGAGGGTGAAGAGCTAGAAGACGAGAGATTGATTAATGACATCGAGAAACATAATAACGATGGTGTGATTCATTTGTTTGTTAGGAAGTCGGCGAAGATTAGAGTTACGCCTATGGAAAAGAATTTTGAGTTGGATATTGTTGCACCACAGGTGAATGCAAAAACGAAATATGATGGTTCTGATTTAAAACTTACCAAATGTGTTGATGGTATTGTTCCTAGAGATCCTTTGAATCAAGAGCTGTGGTTGGAACCCGTGATTGGTAACCCAAAGGCTGAACTCCCGTCTGTGGTTTATGACATGATTAACGCTTCGTATGAAGGGCTGGAAAATGGGAATTACCCGAAAAGGTCGTCTGAGGGAACAGGTGGAGCGTACTTTATGACGGATGCATCTGGGAAGTACGTATCTATTTTTAAGCCGATCGATGAGGAGCCAATGGCGGTGAATAATCCAAGAGGATTACCTTTGTCGGTTAATGGTGAAGGGCTGAAAAAAGGTACTACAGTTGGCGAGGGTGCATTGAGGGAGGTTGCTGCTTATATTTTGGACCATCCAAAAAGTGGACGTCGATCTTTTACTGGAGAATCCAAAGGATTTACGGGTGTTCCTCCTACGCTTCTAGCCAGCTGTCTGCACAAAGGGTTCAATCATCCAGAGGGCGTAAAGGAAAAGATCGGGTCTTTGCAGATGATCATGGAGAATTCTGGAAGTTGTGAGGATATGGGTCCGAATGCTTTTCCCATAGAGGAGGTACACAAGATCTCTGTGTTGGATATCAGGATGGCTAATGCTGATAGGCATGCTGGGAACATATTGGTGAGCAAAGGAGAAAATGGCCGGTTTGTCCTGATTCCTATTGATCATGGTTGCTGCCTTCCTCACAGTGTAAGTCTCTTCGAATTGCTTTTGTTTTGATCATTATATAAATACAAATAGTGAACGACTATCTGAATATGAATAACTCACAAAGGCGTTAATTAGTTGCATTTCTTGGACTGTGTCTGGCTTAGTTGTGTAGCTGGGACATCAGAAGTAATTAGTTTGAAGTTGAGCTCCACAAACCAGATAATATTAAGATCCAAATAACATAGCTCAATGCTGTTGTGAATAACCTTAGATATTACAAAGTCACAAACTATCACACACATAATATAGAAATTTTAAGATCATTGCAATAGGGCTACATGGCCTACATCTACTAGAGCGAGTAGCGACATAGGGTTCTTGCTACTTGGAGAAAACATTATAAGATACTTCTTTCTTTCCTATAAAAATGTGTTTCATTTTTCGCTGGGTCTTTTTAACAATGCAATTTTTTCCCTTTTTGGTATGTTCTAAATCATGATTTGATTTTGTTTGTTAGTATATTGGAATTATCAATTTTGATTTGATCCAAAAAATACCAAATATTTTGTCTTTATCAAGATTCATTTAAGATATTTGATTAGTAGTCGAACATTTCTTATTGGCCTATGTGTTGATCTCATGGGATGTAGTGAGTAGATGCGATCAAGCGTTATCTTTTTACTAACACCAGTCCTGGGTTTGAGTTCCCTCTTTCAATCTATTCCCCTCGTCTTCTTAAAAGAAGGACGCAGTTAGATGTATGCAACCTATAAAGTGGATAGAGTATTTGCAGGTTTTAATGCCGATAATCATATATGAAGTGAATAGAGACTCCAAATTTTAGTTGATGCATATCTCAGTAACAAAAGACTTCCCATTAATTACTATGAGTCTTCAGTAATACATCTGCATCACCAGACCGTAAATGAATTTGGTCTTGACAAGAAAGCTATAATCTTGAATGCCCTATATGAAATGAATAGAGACTCCAAATTTTAGTTGATGCATAAAGATATCTCAGTAACAAAAGACTTTCGATTAATTACTATGAGTCTTCAGTAATACATCTGCATCACCAGACCCTAAATGAATTTGGTTTTGACAAGAAAGCTATAATCTTAAATGCCCTATAGGCTCTGAAGTGAATCACTTCTGGAATAAAAACATCTATCAACATATTCTAGCGCTTACTGATAAAAAGGAACCGATCTTCTTTTGCGTTGGTACAGTTTGAAGACTACACATTTGAATGGCTTTACTGGCCTCAAGCTCGTGAACCATTCAGTGATGAAACCATCAACTACATAAACTCTTTAGATGCTGAAGAAGACATTGCGCTACTTAACTTTTATGGCTGGAATTTACCTTTGGAATCTGCTCGTACTCTCCGAATATCCACCATGCTCCTTAAGAAAGGTGTTGAGAAAGGACTCACACCTTTGGCCATTGGAAACATCATGTGTAGGGAAAACCTGAATAAGCAATCTGTGATCGAGGAGATTGTTGAAGAAGCGGATGATTGTGTTCTTCCTGGTTCAAGTGAAGCTGCATTCATGGAGACTGTTTCTGAGATCATGGATCGTCGTCTGGATTCTAACGCTCGACTCTAACAGGTCTATTGATCATAATAAGTATATATATGGTTGTGTGTTATTGTGTAGCACTCTATGCATGTGGTATGGTACATTTGCATGTATGTGGGTGGATGTGTTCCTAATCCTTCTGAACAGCTGGTGATCCGTTGTGTTTAAGTTATTAGTTTCTCAAGTCCAATTCATTATGTTTCAGCTGTCAAACATCTTCATTATATCAGCGTTAGTTGTATGGTACAAGAATTGAAGATCTGGTATTAGACATGCAATGATGTGAAATTAATTGTACAGAAAAAAAAAGTTTGTTATATAGATCACCTTAATTCCTAATCTTTTTTGAGCTGCACGACCTCATGACTGGCACTTAGTTGTGATCAATGTTTTAAAACCCGGTTTTTTAGTTGACCCGGTATAGTGACCGGTTTACGGGTCAACCGGCTGAACCGTCGGGTCAACTCGGTTCTATATATATGTATATTTTTTAATATTTAATATGTAGTAGTGAATTATCTTATAACTTATCTTTCGTTTAATTAAACGGATGAAAAATATGTATTTCTCATAGTTTTTAGTTATATATTTATGATATTATAATACAAGTATATAAAAATAATTAATTTATGGTTATAATTTGTAATCTATACTACACTATACTACATTATTAATTTAGCTCCATTATTTATGTAGGATCCGTGCGAATGCCTGCTGCTCTTTGTGATATTATTGGTTTAAAACTATCCTTTGGCTGCATATCGCACTCTACGTTAGTGAACTGAAAGGCAAGATAGAATTAAAAAAGGTAAAACCTTTATAAACACCATCAACTATATTTTTCATGTTGTAACGACTCATAACAATTTCATTTTGATTTGGATCGACTCTTTTCGAGGTTAGAAATTGGAAATTGCTGAAGTGGCTACAAAAGGGAGAGTACTACTCAAGGGGTTTAATCTGCAAATTGTTCACACGCCGTGTGAATACTAAGGCGAGCTTGGTAAGTTCTTTTAGTTTATTTTATAATAATGATAATCATTTTTATCATCCTCTTTAAGCATAGATGAAAGCGAAATGCACTTTCTTGATGGCAGTTTACAGAGGCAGGCGTAGACATCCGTCAACACCTTTGAGACCCCTAAGCAACACACCCGTGCAGGTAGATGAGGTTGGCTCTCCTTTTTTTCTTTCTTAACGGAAAACTTCAACCAGTGAGAATGATTAAGCTTACTTTTTTGAAAAGCAAAAGTTTTAGCGAAACTCCTTACTTGCTTAGGGGCGAGCGGATAAGCTATTCCAAACACCCAATAAAAAAGTACGCTTTGTCTTAGATGACCCAAATGATCACCTTTTTTTCAAATAATTTGTTATAAACAAACTCTCCACCTCCGAAAAAAATCCCGAATAACATACAAGTAAATCTGGATATTGTTTTGATTAGCAATGATCTGCACTTCTTCAGACAGGGTGTTTGGAATTGTGCGTTGAAAGGGATTATCTAATCAATGTGTTTAGGAATTAAAGGTGGTTAATTTTGAGTGTTATATATCGACAATGTCATTATGATTAATGACAAATGTATATAATATCTCGATGTACACTCGAAAACACAACCATCTATGTAAACAAGATTGAAACTGAATTATTGAGTTCTTAAATTGATCAAAATGTTTGTTTTAGACACACTTAGGAGGATAACGACAGAGACAATATTATATCTTCATTTTGTGCACAAACTAATTATTATTCTATGTATAAACCTTTGCACTGTTACATATTTTGTGTCTAGATGAGTTGGAGTTGCATTATTCTAAACATAAGTATATGATTGCTTGGATTTTGTATAATAATAATTCCAATACCTAAAAAACAAGAGGTTTTTGTATGTGTTTAGTATATACATATTCATTATTTAATAGGCATATACAAGCCTATGCATATGAACAACTAGAATATCAGCAACAATTGCTCAATTAGCAATGAAACACACAAAGCATTTTGTTTGCTTTAGATCCATTTCTAGCTAGACGCGCGTAGATACATTGTTACCCGGATATTGTTACAAAATACTATTAGAAGTATCATTGTGTCAGATAAATTTTATTAGTTTTTATTGTGAAGTTAGTTTCTTTATACTGATTAGAGATTAGGTAGACTTGACTTGAGATGAACACATATGGCTAGGCTGTTTCGACCCATAAAAAATGACCCATTTTGATTCCAACATATCTGTACTATTTATTCGTTTCTTATTGTATTATTAGCATCGACTCTTATATTGTGGTTTTGTCCAGGTGTCAACATTTGTAATTTGCTTCAGGTGTCGTCATTTCTCGGACAAGCTAATGAAGTGGTGGAAGTGCGCATTGTATGTTATATCCTTTTTTCGATGAAACATGTTGTGGTTGTGCAGAGATACCCCTGTCACTATTACTTTGATTATCATTCCAGCTTTGTTTTCAGGGATCTTGAAGAAGCACCGGAAATGGGTCCTGAAACATGTCGCGGATCGTACGTTATGTGTACATAACCCTTATGTTTTAAGTTGACACAGTTTGTTTAAGCGTATGTTTATGTTCAGATCATTCATTTGTAGTTTTTTTTTAAAGATGGATTTATGATATATACCCGTATGTCGATTAGGAAAGAGATCTAATAGCTTCTCTCTAAGTTATATTATGTTGCTACAAAGTTACCAAAGAAGAACACAAATAAGAGTTTGATTTTATAATCACAAAAAAAACAGGTACCTGGGTCGGAATTACTCGTATTGTCTGGAAAATAGGTTTCTAAAGGTTAATATTTTGGCTAGAACACAACAAAATATACAATTATATAATTTGAGGCTTTTTTTTTCTTCTACGGTTTTGGAGTTTTTATTTTTCCAAATTAAAGAGTTTTAAACATGTTATAGACTACGAGTCGTTTGAGGCTACATGTGCAACATTTGAACGTCAAAAAACACTTGCCATAAAATCACGTATCGTTAATTATCCGTCGCTAAGAATTTCCGCCGCTATGCGCGGGTACTCGCCTAGTATATATATATATTATAGAGAGAGAGAGAGAGGAATGGGATCGAGAGAAAACCCAATCTTGGTGGGAAAACCTGGAAAACTAAACTGATGCCTCCAAAAATAACAAACGGATGCACTAAAAATTTTTTTTTTAGTGCATCCGTTTAGTGCATTTCGTTTAGGGCATCTGTTCGATATTTTAGTGCATCTGTTTTAGTTTTCTAGGTTTTCTACCGAGATGAGGTTTTCTCTAGAACCCATCCCTATATATATATATATATATATATATATATATATATATAATAAATATATATATAATTATATATATATATATATATATATATATATATATATATATATATATATATATATATATATATAATATATATATATACTATATATAATATAATATTATATATATATATATATATATATATAGATATATATATATATGTATATATATATATGTATATATATATATATATATATTATATATATATATATATATATATATATATATAATATATATATATATATATATATATATATATACATATATATATATATAATATATATTATATATATATATATATATATATATATATATAGTATATATATATATACTATATATATATATATATATATATATATATATATATATATATATATATATATATATATATATATATATACTATATATATATATATAATATATATATATATATATATATATATATATATATATATATTATATATATATATATATATATATATAGTATACTATATATATATATATATATATA
>JANFOE010002965.1:0-37611 GCA_025667525.1 Glebionis coronaria
TGCGCACAATAATATTATGGTACAGATATGAGTGTTCTCTAACGACACATCGCATTCTTTGATCAAGACAAAAATGATATTTTTTATCCTTGGGAAGCCTACAAAGACGAATAATATACGAAACTAAGCAACACGTATTTGACATTTCATGTAAGAAACTCATACACAAGTATTATATGACTTTGAAATATTTTATTCAACATTATATTCTATTTGAATGGAGAGCTATTTATTAAATCTATTATTTAGATAAACTCCTTACCGGTATGATTGGATTTTTGTTTATTGATCTTTGTAGTTGGCTTCACATTAAACTCGCTTTTCTTTATATATTTGTGTATGTATTTGTAGAGTTACTTACAATCTATTGTGTTTCGACTTCACATAATAAACATACATATATACGAGATACATATACAAAAACATATAAAAGGGAGTTAGTTCTACTAATTCCATAATGTAAAGAAATACAGTGCCAAACATAATCGCTAAGATGCAAAAACAGATTTAAATTGAAATTATCAGAAAACATGGGTTGTAATAAAAAGGCCATAACATGAAATCACTCCGTTTCAAGACCACGACTAAGAAACTGAAATATTGAAACAAGGAGTACGTTTTATCTAGGAAACCCTTGGTCAAAAGCGACTTAACCGGCCAAAAACTAATCAAAACCGGCCAAAACAACCCAAAATGCCGAAATCGGCCAAAATCATCCAAACTTAAGTAAAAACCAGAAAATTGATTTCCATTCCATATAGACCACATAGAATCCGGGCAAAATGTGTTTGCATGGATTCTATATGGATAAAACACACCTATGTATTTTTTTGTTTATTTCTCGTCGTGTTTTACCGGGTGGAAAAGCGAGTCTGTTGGTATTTGTAGTTGTGAATGCACCAGACAAACAACATCTCGACGGCACACCATAATATAACGGCGAGATATGAGTTTGCTCTAACAACACGTCGCGTTTTTTGATCAAAACAACAATGATATTGTATATCCTTGGAAGCCTAAAAAGATGAATAAGATACAAAACTAAGCAACAAGTATTTTAGATTTCACTCTAAAAGGTAAATTTTATTAAGAGAAAGGTAAGTAGCCAACAAGATACAAAAAGCACAAAGAATAAATCAACAAGGACACATCCCTTGTTAACAGACTTCGTGTTAGCCTTAAATATTGAGTCAAACAAGAATGATCGGTCATAGGTTTTTTATGTATCGTTTATTAGAACGTTGTAATAGGTAGTATAATAGTCGTGACAATACGGGCTTGATGTCTAGCTTAAAAGGCCTCTTTCAAGGTACTAAGCATTTATTCAAGCCCGACCCAAACAATATAGTCCATAAAAAGCTCACATGTAGGCGGAGTATATAAAGCCCTTCCTAGCATGTTAGGAAGTGTTAGCCATTTCATTATTCATTCTCTCTAAGTTTCACACACTTTATCTATGTACTTTCTCTCTCTAAAATTCATCTACTTTCATCTATTTTTCTTCTATAATTTGTGTATAATCATCATATAATATGAGACAACAATTGGTATCAATCGCCACGGGGTACATTAGTGATTGGTTATGGTTTATAAATATTTTGTGAGTTTTTCTTGATCTTCATCTCGATTCTCCAAAAATAAATCGTGTTTTTTATGGTTTGATCTTTCCCAATATCTCCTACATAGTTGTTGTAGGGATTTGGTCACTTTGGATCGTCCAAATACATGAAATTTTGGGGCGTTTGGCACGATTGAAGCGAAAACGTACGTTTTTTCCGAGAATATGCGAAATACATCTAGTTATTGCGGAATCTTTGGTGACCATTCTCGCAATAATTAGGGTTTCAACAGGTTATTGCGGAAAGTTTCACTCTGGGTTATTGCGAAATCTGGGTTATTGCGAAATTTGGGTTATTGCGAAATCTGGGTTATTGCGAAATCTTGAACATTGCGAAATCTAGCTTTTGTGAAATCTAGTTATTGCGAAATCTTGAACATTGAGAAATTTGGTTATTGTGAAATCTTTTAGATTATTCCGAGATTATTTTTTGCGAGATTTTTGTTCCAGTAATTTTTAGAGTTAGCCACTATCTAGAATAGTCCCGGAACATCGTTTCCAAAAAAAGAGTTTTTTGCGGGAATACCATAGTAAAATTTAATTTTTCCTAGACCATTTTTAGGTCATTTAAGCTTCTATTTCAAATTTTGGCGATACGAAAAAAATGTCGACCAAAAATTCAGATTTTTAGGCCATTTTAGGTTATATTTTCTGTCCAAATTTTTCATATTTCAATTTTTTTCCCTACTAGTTTTTGGCTATTTCTAACTCGATTTCAAAATTTGGTGATTCAAAATTTTCTCGGTTACCGTTATATCGGACTGAAGATTTTATTGTCAGATTGAGAAAAGATCGCAATTTCATAATTTAAACCACAACCTAATCACACCATATCTGTGACAACCACGGTTTTGAGATTCGTCAATTAGTTTTATTTTGTCCGTATTTCGTGGAATTACGTGTCTTTATGTGTTTATGAGTTACGTGGTGTGAATAAAGTGTGGTTTGGACATCGTTTTCGGGTACGGGGTACCATGTGAGTGAAACGATGTGTGATTGTTTCATGTTCATGAGCTCACATAGTAGTGACTATGAAATATGATGGTGTTATTTAGTGGTTTTACGTATACGTATATGTATTATAGAAAATCGTATTTCTACGATTTAGGGTTGTGCATTTAGGGTTCTCAGATGAGCTATTTAGTCACGGGAATAATTTACTAGATGGTTTTAAGTAATTTATGACTTAATTATATAGTTTATTTCATATTCTAAAATTTTTATAAAACTGTATATTTTTACGTCTTTTACGGTATACGCGTAAATTTGACTAGTTTTACGGTTTTGAGGTTTTGGAGGTTTTGGAGGTTTTTGGAGCTGAAATAAATTAAGGTAAATTAAGGTAATATTATTAATACATTAATTAATAATAAAAAGAAAATAAAAATAAAAAATAATAAAGGGGGTCGTTTTGGACGACGCAAGAAAGAAAGAAGAGAAAGCCCAAAACAGGCCCAATGGACTTGTAATGGGATTAGGGGGCCTTTAGGACTTAAACAAACCCAACCCATAACCAAAATAATCAGATTTTTAACCTCCATAACAGCTCCTAGCCGAAATTCAACAATGGTGGCTAATTAGGGTTACAAAAATAAAGATCTTCCATTGATTTCTAAGGTAAAACCTTCAAAACCCTTGTTCTATTAATGATTTTAATCAAATTAATTAGGAAATTGATCTTATGATGGATTAGGGTTTGTGAGTTTTCTGAGATTAGTGAGATTAGGGTTCATATCAGTTGATTACTTTGGTCATAATGAAGATTAGTGATCGTAATTAGGGTTTAATCATGTTTAAATTCGTTTTTAAAAACTGGGCAGAATTTTTGGTCCATTCTTTTGATCAAATATAGAGTTCTACAAACTTTTAAATTTCGAATCTTATGTCCCTGAAAAGGTAATTGAATTAGCTTTCAAATGAAAGAAACAATTACTAAATTGGAGGTAGGGAAGTGGGTCAAAAACAGGTTACACCAGTCGAGTGTCAAAATAGTTTTTGGATCAGCCTGTTTTCATTTTATGTTTTGAATTGTTTGGGGTACTTTGGGTTATAATTGAAGCTTAAAATGAACATGAGATTTAGATTATATATTAAATAAAAGATCTGGAGAAGGGATAAGCTAATGGGATAGGGTAAGACCCTCTGATCATAACAAACTTTTCATATGTTCAAAATCAGTAAATTCTGGATAGGTGAGAGTATATATATATATATATATATATATATATATATATATATATATATATATATATATATATATATATATATATATATATATATATATATATATATATATATATATATATATATATATATATATATATATATATATATATATATATATATATATATATATATATATATATATATATATATATATATATATATATATGGAGGCCTTAACAGTAGCTTTAAGGTTGAGGCCAAAGAGAAGAGTTATCTAACACATATAAGGGAATGGGTTTTCTTTTACAGGGCATGTTAGTTTTGTTAAGTGGGTGTTCGACCAATAGTTTGAAGTATGAAAAACGGGACTGTTTTGGGTTAAATGCTAACGGGACGAGTTATGAACTAAACTAAGTTAAGGGCTTTATATAAGGGTGTAATGAGATTCATATGGCGTATAAATGGGGTTAAGTTGTTGGATAAGGTTAGATATCCATAATATATTGATGATCCTTTTTGGTATATGGTTCATGCCTTGATTGTATACGTTTGTGTGTTTAGATTTGTGCTAGAGCGCGGGTACTTGGAGAAGCTTGTTCAGGTGAGTTTCATAGTCCCATGTCGTTTTATGATTTGATTTCCAGATGGTATAGAAGAGACACTGTATGGTTTTGTAAAGAATGCTATGAATGTTTTTCTGGTTTGTGATGGACTTGTGTGTACACTTATGTGATTAACTGCTGTGTGATTCTTGATTGTGTTTATGATTTGGATCGGGGGACACGTACCGTCTCAGTTATTGTGGTTTGACTTGGTACCAAGGGATGTTGACAAGGCGGGGCCTTGGGATTGGTTCATAGGTGTATGGGCGCCTATAGGACCATGGTTATTGGTAAGGCTTGGAGCCTTGGAATTGTGGTTATTGGTAAGGCTTGGATCCTTGTATTTGTGTTGATTGGTTAATCTTGAATGCTAGTTGTTAATACATAATTGTAGCATATTTTCCATATGTTCTTTTTTTAATGGTTGTTATTCACAACTTATAACTGATTTGGTGTTGGAGTCTAAAGCCTATGACTCCCACCAACATTATGTTGACGTGTTTTAGTGTCTCTTTCAGGTGAGAATGTGGTTAAGCGTGAGAATAGGAGTGACTAGCTGGAAGGCTTAGGATTGCATTTGGAGGAACCCCCTTTCCTCTTAGTCTTTATTTATGTTTTAATAAGAGATAACTTGTAGACACCTATATGTTTGTTATTTGTTAATTGTATGTACTTGGGTAAGAGGTAGACATGTTACCTACTTACCTAGACGCCTGCATTGTTTGAGATATCTTCATGACATTGTGTCACAATTTATGATATTTCCATTTCATTTAGTTATCTCTATAGACATGCTATTGTTGTGATGATATCCATACGTCGCGCCCTATATTTCACCATGGTGGGGTGTGACAGAATGGTATCAGAGACATTGTTATAGATAATAGGTTGCCTAGCCTAGTCTATAGCTTAAGGATCCCTGCATATAGGCGTCATAGGATTACGTGTGGTCTTGATTGTATTTTCCTAAATTTTATTTTTTGTGAACTATAGTTGCCTATACTTAGTCACCAGTTAATTTCTGTTTTGCTTTTGATATATAAATTACTTTCACCATAGTAAGTTATTTGGTGTACCTAATGCATAGTATTTTTCTTTTGATGTTTAAGTCATGTTCCCTAAGAATCATGTGGTTATTCGAGTTACTAGGAGTGGGTGGATAGGAAGGATTTTAAGTTGTTTCCACTCTTATGGGCAACATGACTTATAACTGATTATGATGTTGTGTTGGAGTTTGTCTATGTTGTTTTAGCTAGACTATGGATTTATGTATTCCAAGAGTTTGACTATATTATTTTAATAGATGGAGTTTTGGACCTTATTGTTTATGTGGTTATGAGCTTATGTGAGTAGATGGATTAATGTGTTATATGTTTTATTGATTCTTATAAGTGTCATCATAAGAGATAGTGCATTGAGGAAAGGGTAATTGTATAAGTATGGTGGCCAACATAGTTATACAAGTACAACAACTTCAATGGGTTCTTAAGTATGATTGCATGAAAGAGGGTTAGTACATGCTTGTATATGATGACATGTGGATTTTTGGGTATATGTATAATATATGGGTTTATGTAACGGCTGTCTACCATATGGCTATTTTTTAGTGTGTTATACGTTTTGGGTTATACTCATGTTGTGTGATTATGGGGTCACACGATATGGACTTGTTTTAGTGATGGGTTTTATGCCTTGTTGTAAGATGGTGATTACTCGTATGAAAAAACGAGTGTATGACGCGATTGATTGATCTGACATGTATGGTAACGAGTATGTTTTAGGTGATTTAATAGGTATATATATGCGGATGTATATATACTAGTATGTGTTAAGTTATGATATATGGTCGTTCAGTAGTTATTATAACTTGAACGTACCTTGTGTTTGCTCGTGTTTTATGGAGTTGGAGTTTGATGGAGTTCCGACGATGTTTTGAGTCTTTTGATGTGTGTCTACATTCGGGTATGTATTTTAATTAATGAGAACTACTAAATTTTCTTACAAATAAGTGTGGCTAATTACAGGAAAACGATTTTGAAAATAATTTGTAAGTGTATGGTATGATATCTTGACTTATATATCTTTTATATAAGTTTGTGGTAGTAAGTTATAAAAAAAATTTGTCTTGAAAATAATTGGATTAGTTTTCTAGGTAACATGTGATAATACATTTTAAAGGGTGAAGAAATTTTACAATGATTTTTTTAAGTGGAGTTAAAATTTTAGAAGTATTTAACTAGACGGAAATAGTAAAAAGAGAGATTTTATTATAGTAATGATAATAATAACACCACACCTTGTAAACTTGTAATAGTTTAGTTATAACCAGCCAAAAAGGATTATATAAAATAATAATAATAATAAAAATATAGATTAAAATGAAAGGAAAAAAACACTATATTTTATAAACATGTATTGGTTTCATAATAACAAGCAAAATAAGTTTAATATGGGTAAACAAGATAATGGTTAGAATAAGATTGTAGTATACCAACTAGTTGATATCCTTGATAAATTAATGAAGATAAAAGATGAGTTTATGGTTAAAAATGAGTATGATTGATTTTAGTAGTATTGAAGTTTGGTTCTTATGAGAAGTAACTAATTGGAACAAAAGTTTAAAATTTTCTAAGGTATTGAAATTTGGTAAACCTAATCATGACGAGTCTAATTTTTCATTGTTGGCATTACATTGTTTTGTTTTTAGTTGTTTTCGCTAGGGTTTGTTTTACCCTTTATTTTGGGACACGATTGTTTGGATTTCTTTTGGTACACGTCATGATTTAGTTATGCGGTTGTGGAAACATTAGGATGAGAGGATAGAGTTGGGTAGTATTACTTATGGTTAGATATTATGTTAACATAAGATTCAAGCTAACAAGAGGTGATCCGGAGGTCGGGGAGGATAAAAGAAGTATTTAGACATTTTAGAGAGAGAAAGATAAAGCTTGAATATGAGTGTGTGTATTTAGAGAGAGAAGTGAAATACACAAAATAAGAAGAATCCTCACCCCTCCAAGGAAGTATGGAGGGGTATATATAGCCTTGACACACACGAACTATTCTAACTTAACAAAACTAGTCCTTGCGTGTGTGGCTATATCAAACTAATGTAATTCCGTAAATGGCGCTCACATTTTAGGGCTAACAATCTTCCCCCAATGTGGAGACATACGGTATTACTTACAATGTTCCTAACAAGTAAAAATACAACAAAATAAAGTCTTCCAAGGCGCTTCCAATGCTGAGGATGTCTTTTAAGTCTTCTTGTCTTCATAACTTGTACCTCAGCTTGAATCCTCTTTGTCTTTGCTTGTTGTGGAACAATTGTAATATGCATGATTTGGATTAACTTCCCCCCAATTCATGCAGCATGTATTAAAAAACTTTCTTCATAGACTTCTTTTTGACGAAGTTTCTGAATCAGCTTCCCCCCAAACCAATATCTATATCTTAAGCAGATTATGACACTTTGATGTAGTTTGAACAATCTTCTAGCTCATCGGTTTTAGTGCACAACGGAAATTTGTAGAAGAACCACACCAAATAACACTGCTTCTATATTGTTTCATGTCGTTTATGTTTTGGTGATAATCCGTTTGGGGTAACATGCAGGAAATCAGCAACAATTCTTCTCACGCCTGCATAATACATCAAAAAAAATCATATAAAGTGAAGTAGATACCATTCCATGTACACTACTTCCCCCTAGAAGTTGATCTGATTACTTCAAAGTACACGATCTTCCCCCATGATGATTTCGAACTCTCGGAAGCATCATTATCGTGGACGTCCATATACTCGAGAAGTTCTTAGTCTTAAGCAAATGTCTTGAAAAGTTTTGAAAGTCGTTGAGAAACTTTGAAATATTTTTGCTTAGACTATGAAGTACCATTGTCGTTATGAGGCTCATAAATATCCCGTGAGAGTTGATTGTTGATTCCATCTCTCTGTCTAACTTACCAACCTCGAATTCATTCGGCTATTTGTTGTGACCACATGTGAAGTAAACTCGATATTCAAAACTTGAAACTAAAGTACAATCCCCCAAATTTGTTACTTAAGCTTGCACTTATGTCGATTGAAGAACGGTGCAGAAACAAGTCTCTTATACCTCTTGAAGTTATCCACACGAGCAACTGCGTGTGACACTGAGAACTGCAACAAAGCTCCCAAAAATGATAGTAATCCATGTCGTCGACCATCCACCCCTTGATAGTGGAAACTAGATAATTCAAGTCTCAATCATAAGTTTTATCGCCCAAGCAAGTCATCAATCGATAGACTGGGTTTGAAGAAAAGGGGTATAAAAATAGAAGGAAGGCTCGATGATGAAATAAGTAGACGCCTTCATGAAATCCCACTTCAACTTCAAGTAAAGAATACCAAATCCACTTCGTGATCACTTGTCTTTGTAGAATCAAAACTAGCCGTTTTCGTTTAAGTGAATCTTATATCGGATCGTTTTAGCGTTAAGTGTTTTGTTTGCTTTGGTGTTGTGTTTGTGAAAGTCGTTATCTAGAACAATTTATAAGAAGAATTGTTGTTGAGGGACAAAATTTCTCTAGATAACTTGTCGTTAAAGCCTAACGTCGAAAATTTTTCAAAAATACTAGGTTTAAAACCTAGAATTTTCTTTGTCGTTTAAGCACTTTCGATCGAAACATATCGAATATCCGACATCAATAATAATGTCATCATAGCCCAAATAAATCTCGTCCGGCCCAAACCATATCCATCTTAAAAAAAATCTATGCAGCCCAAATAATAAAACCATTCAGATACAATTTTTTTGTATAAGATACAAAAAGTAGCCAACTTGCGAATAAGGAATGATTTTGTCGTTTCAATATACTACCAGGCCCACAAATTCTATTGATGGTCCAACAAAATCCAATACCCGGTCCATATAGAAGCATGGTTGGGATATAAACCACCAAATCCCATAGTTAACATAGTCAAAACCTAATCCAGTCACCACCAAATCTCTAACATAGAGATATCCGCCCCCCATAACTTCCATCTTCAAGATCTGGTTGATCTACAACCAACAAAAAAAATAAGCTCATCTCAACATCACTTTCTTGTATTTCCATATCAGTCTCTATCCAAACCTAACTCATCTCTTAAATAAAATAAACTCACTAACCAAATCCATCTTAAATCATTAATCATAATTCATTGCTTCATCTAATCTCGTCACATCAGTGGTTAATTAAACCCACGAAATGACTCAGCTTCACACCAAATCAGAAACCTTTCACCGAACTCCAAACCATAAACCTTGTTATAGATAATTGTCTACGCGAATTAAATCAAGACCACGTCTTCAGATCTTTTAATTAAGGTCTCGGGTAGGTATTAGTTAGGGTTTTGATTTGTATTAGGTTTGTGGGTTTACCGAATAAAGAGAGAAGTGAAACAAATTTGTTTTGGCTCTTGTCTTATATATTCGAAAAGAGAAAAAGGTTTTCCCAACAAAGATCTATGAAGATAAGTTCGTGTTAGATCTGTCAAGATCATGACTTGCATGTCAAAAAAAAACGAATTGATACTGAGATCATTTTTTTTCTTTTTAGTTTCAGAGTCTCGATAGGTTTTAGTGACGATGGGATAAGATTAGATGATGATTGGTGTTGATGGGAGTTAAAAGGGTGGTTTGATAAGTACTGGTTTGGGTGATGTAGAGTTTGGTTATAGGGATGAGTTTTAATCATTGACTTGGTTGAGTTAACCCGGTCAATACCGAGTTGACTCGGTGTAAAGTTATGTTTTTAAGTCAGCTGTGTTTTCAGATCCATCGGAATATTGATATAGAGTCCACCGGAATGTTAAATTAGAGTCCATCGGAATATAAAAATTGATTCCATCGGAATATCAATATAGAGTCCATCGGAAAATCAAAATAGAGTCCATCGGAATGACAATCTGAAAATCCATCGGAATGACTATCTGAAAACTCATCGGAATAAGCTGCATCGGAATCCCAATCGGAATCCCCATCGGAATGCTTTATCGGAAAAACAGTCGGAAAAGGGTTTTAAAACCGAAAATGGTGGATTTGTTAACTTTCTGTCCTTTTCCCCATAACACATTAGATCATATGATGAGACAAAAAAACGTGTAGAAAAGTAGACAATGTTTTGATGGAACCAATAAAGAAAAGATTAAAACCACCAACACCATTAAAAAAAGAGACTTTTGGACTGTTATCAGATTCGTGACTTATAAACAACACCAAATGAAATTCGTGACTTATAGCAACTTAAAGATTAAGCCGAAAAAGCCACAAATCAGTAAACACAAAACACAAAACACCCCCGTTTAGCTCTGATACCAATTGTTAACATAAGATTCAAGCTAACAAGAGGTGATCCGGAGGTCGGGGAGGATAAAAGAAGTACTTAGACATTTTAGAGAGAGAAAGATAAAGCTTGAATATGAGTGTGTGTATTTAGAGAGAGAAGTGAAATACACAAAATAAGAAGAATCCTCACCCCTCCATGGAAGTATGGAGGGGTATATATAGCCTTGACACATACGAACTATTCTAACTTAACAAAACTAGTCCTTGCGTGTGTGGCTATATCAAACTAATGTAATTCCGTAAATGGCGCTCACATTTTAGGGCTAACATATTAGAATGGAGAGATATGTTTTGGCATAAAGGTTGTGTTGAAGGAATGATTAAGATTTATGGAGTTTTGAAACTTAGATTGGTTACGGGAATAAAGGAGTAAGTAAAGTTAGTTGACTGGTCGTGGGAACGAGATGTCATGCTATGAGAAGTTGGTTGAAGTACCATTAGGAGATTGATGAAATTACTAGCGCATGTGAGGGTAGAGTAGAAATTTTCTACCAATGGAAAGATTGGGCAAATAACACGCAAGGAAATTGGTATAGTTATGGAGGCAAGGTAGTAGTAGAGACGTGAAGAAAAACATGGATGTGAAAGAATGATTGGTAAGAAGCTGATTAATGGTATAGTACAACAAGTAATGAAGAGTGAGTCATTGAGGGGTTGAAGTACCTTTAGAAATATTGTGGTAGATGGGTTGAAGTTAGAGGCTACTGGGTAGTGTGAAGTTCCTAGGTAACATCATAGAGACGAGAAGGAGTGCGTAAAGAGCTACATCATGAATCAAGGAGCTGAAAGGACTACGTGCCGCCTGCTAGAAGGAAGAAAGAGATTTCGAAGGAGTCACAAAAGTTGCAAGGAATGGAAAGGTGACAAGCACTATGATGGGAATCTCCGTATGGTTTGTGACGAAGAAGGATAGATCGAGTACCGGAGTGGAGTTAAAAAGAGCTGAACTAGTGGATCGTGATGAATTGAATACATAACATGGGAGATTAAGAACTCGTGGAGGTAACAAAGGGAGTCGAGTGACTACACGGATAGATTTTTTGTAGCAATCAATATCGAGGGATGAGTAGTGAAGCTGAGCTGAATAAGTTCATGGACAAGTGATTAGAGAGTCGGTTTTGTGAAGGTGTTATGAAAGATCTTTGGAAGAGACAGTTATACATTATCCAATGCATAACCGATTTCCATAGAATTTATGAATGAAGTATAGAATTTATGTTGGACGGGATAGTGTAGGAATTAGAGAGAACCATGGAAGGAGAGAACCAAGTATTCCTAGAAGATGATGATTGAAAGTACCTCATGTTGGGTGCAAGATCAAAATAGAATTATGAGATATGAATAAGAATTTAAAATATGGCTTAGTTTATACAAGTGGAAACTAATATGGGTATAAGATGAAAGTGTGATCCGCATGGGATCACATAAAACTCTAGTCTGTCCCTATTAGGAGGGGTAGGAGAACTGATTGTGAGGAAAAACAAGTGAAGCTACTTGGAAAAAAATTTGAGGTATAGATGACTTGAAAGACGGGAAGCATAACATTGAGATGTATGTCATGAGCTGATGAAGAAGAAGGAAGTGTGTCTAGATGTGATTCATGAATGAAATAGGCCGAGATAGGAACCGAAGGTAAAATTTTGGTATAGCCTAATGAGTATACTAAGGCACTAAACATGCTAATATTGTTGTAGTGTGGAAAGAAAATGGTACTGACCTATACTGTTTGATTGGAAGGCTTAGTATCGACAATCGAATGGTTGAGGAGTTATAGATGTGATGTGTCATGAGAGACGAAGGGCTTGGTCTAACTGAGACAAGATGAGGAGCACTATGACCTTGAAGGTAAGACATTGTGTAGGTATAAAGGAAGTGTTGAGTATCAGGGAAAAAAATCTTTCATGGAGAAAAGTGAGAAAGCAGTGTATAGGTGCTACTAATGATCTATCCAGATTTTATGGAAGTAGTTGTAGCATGGGTTTGGATGGCAGTTGATAGACTAACTGAGATAACCGTCCTTTTGGTGATGTGTATAGATCATAAGTTGATTTGGATTGGAAGAGCCTCGTTGTGATAAAATATTCAATATGTGAAATATCTTCATAGGTCACTTGTGTAAGGAAATTGGAATTTTTAAGTAGTTTGCGGTATGAACTAAAGGGGGTTGATGAAAATGATTGGATATGAGTATATCCAGCTAATTAGAAAATGATGGACGAAGTGGCAAATTGCTACAAGTATAGGAGTCGTGTTGAGAGCTTGGGTGACTGATTTAAAGGGATGTGGGAAACTCGTTAGCGATGTATGAGTTTTCATATAATGATAGTTATCATACTAGAAGTCGATGAATGCCATTTGAGGCATTATATGGAAGGATAGGGTGAGTTGTCCTTATGGTGGACTAAAATTCGTGAGAGAGACTACTAATGTGGAAATGGTGTTTGTGGAAAGGACAAGAGTACAAGAGATGATATGTTGAAAAAGAGGAAATCACTAGAGTTTAGTGACCAAGTTATGTAGGAAGTTTCACCCATAGTAACAGGTGGTATGTTTTGGTAAAAAGGGAAAAGTTGATGTCAAGTTTTGTAGGTCCATTTATGATCTTTGTAAAGATCGGACCAGTAGCTTATGGGTATAGAATTATCTGGGCAATTAAGTGGTGTACATGATATATCTCATGCATTAAGATTTGGGAAATGTGGTTTGAGAATGCATATTTGCATATACGGTTATTCGGGATTTGTGATAATTAGAGTCTTTGATTTTCAAAGAGTCATTGTAAGATTTATGGAATATGAGGTCAAGAGTTTGAGAATGAAGTTAAATATTTTTGGTTAATATATTTAGTAAATTAAGTCATGAACTAAAGTTCACGTGGAAATGAGAGGATTTCTTATGTGATTTGTTGATTGATGTGACTGATCCTAAGGAGTAAATCTCGGGACGAGATTTCTATTAGGAGGGAGTGATGTGACAACCATGGTTTTGAGGTTCATCAATTAGTTTTATTTTGTCCATATTTCGTGGAATTACGTGTCTTTATGTGTTTATGAGTTACGTGGTGTGAATAGAGTGTGGTTTGGACATCGTTTTCGGGTACGGGGTACCATGTGAGTGAAACGATGTGTGATTGTTTCATGTTCATGAGCTCACATAGTAGTGACTATGAAATATGATGGTGTTATTTAGTGGTTTTACGTATACGTATATGTATTATAGAAAATTGTATTTTTACGATTTAGGGTTGTGCATTTAGGGGTCTCGGATGAGCTATTTAGTCACGGGAATAATTTACGGGATGGTTTTAAGTCATTTAGGACTTAGTTATATAGTTTATTTCATATTCTAATATTTTTACAAAATTGTATATTTTTACGTCTTTTACGGTATACGCGTAAATTTGACTAGTTTTACGGTTTTGAGGTTTTGGAGGTTTTGGAGGTTTTGGAGGTTTTTGGAGCTGAAATAAATTAAGGTAATATTATTAATACATTAATTAATAATAAAAAGAAAATAAAAATAAAAAATAATAAAGGGGGTCGCTTTAGACGACGCAAGAAAGAAAGAAGGAAAAGCCCAAAACAGGCCCAATGGACTTGTAATAGGATTAGGGGGCCTTTAGGACTTAAACAAACTCAACCCATAACAAAAATAATCAGATTTTTAACCACCATAACAGCTCCTAGCCGAAATTCAACAATGGTGGCTAATTAGGGTTTAAAAAATAAAGATCTTCCATTGATTTCTAAGGTAAAACCTTCAAAACCCTTGTTCTATTAATGATTTTTATCAGTTTAATCATGAAATTGATCTTATGATGGATTAGGGTTTGTGAGTTTTCTGAGATTAGTGAGATTAGGGTTCATATCAATTGATTACTTTGGTCATAATGAAGATTAGTGATCGTAATTAGGGTTTAATCATGTTTAAATTCGTTTTTAAAAACTGGGCAGATTTTTTGGTCCATTCTTTTGATCATATCTAGAGTTCTAAAAACTTTTAAATTTCGAATCTTATGTCCCTGGAAAGGTAATTTAATTAGCTTTAAAATGAAAGAAACAAGAACTAAATTGGAGGTAGGGAAGTGGGTCAAAAACAGGTTACACCAGTAGGGTGTCAAAACAGTTTTTGGATCAGCTTGTTTTCATTTTATGTTTTGAATTGTTTGGGGTACTTTGGGTTATAATTGAAGCTTCAAATGAACATGAGATTTAGATTATATATTAAATAAAAGATCTGGAGAAGGTCTAAGCTAATGGGATAGGGTAAGACCCTCTGGTCATAACAAACTTTTCATATGTTCAAAATCAGTAAATTTTGGATAGGTAAAAGTATATATATATATATATATATATATATATATATATATATATATATATATATATATATATATATATATATATATATATATATATATATATATATATATATATATATATATATATATATATATATATATATATATATATATATATATATATATATATATATATATATATATATATATATATATATATATATATATATATATATATATATATATATATATATATATGGAGGCCTTAACAGTAGCTTTAAGGTTGAGGCCAAAGGGGAGAGTTATCTAACACATGTAAGGGAAAAGGTTTTCTTTTACAGGGCCTGTTATTTTTGTTAAGTGGGTGTTCGACCAATAGTTTGAAGTATGCAAAACGGGACTGTTTTGGGTTAATTGCTAACGGGACGAGTTATGAACTAAACTAAGTTAAGGGCTTTATATAAGGGTGTAATGAGATTCATATGGCGTATAAATGGGGTTAAGTTGTAGGATAAGGTTAGATATCCATAATATATTGATGATCCTTTTTGTATGTGGTTCATGTCTTGATTGTATATGTTTGTGTGTTTAGATTTGTGCTAGATCGCGGGTACTTGGAGAAGCTTGTTCAGGTGTGTTTCATAGTCCCATGTCTTTTTATGATTTGATTTCCAGATGGGATGGAAGAGACATTGTATGGTTTTGTAAAGAATGCTATGAATGTTTTTCTGGTTTGTGATGGACTTGTGTGTACACTTATGTGATTAACTGCTATGTGATTCTTGATTGTGTTTATGATTTGGATCGGGGGACACGTACCGTCTCAGTTATTGTGGTTTGACTTGGTACCAAGGGGATGTTGACAAGGTGGGGCCTTAGGATTGGTTCATATGTGTATGGGCGCCTATGGGACCATGGTTATTGGTAAGGCTTGGAGCCTTGGAATTGTGGTTATCTGTAAGGCTTGGAGCCTTGGATTTGTGGTGATTGGTTAATCTTGAATGCTAGTTGTTAATACATAATTGTAGCATATTGTCCATATGTTCTTTTGTTAATGGTTGTTATTCACAGCTTATAACTGATTTGGTTTTGGAGTCTAAACCTATGACTCTCACCAACATTATGTTGACGTGTTTTAGTGTCTCTTTCAGGTGAGAATGTGGTTAAGCGTGAGAATAGGAGTGACTAGCTGGAAGGCTTAGGATTGCATTTGGAGGAACCCCCTTTCCTCTTAGTCTTTATTTATGTTTGAATAAGTGATAATTTGTAGACACATATATGTTTGTTATTTGTTAATTGTATGTACTTGGGTAAGAGGTAGACCTGTTATGTAACACCCCCAAATTTATACAACTCAATACAGCGAAAGACTCGTTGGTGTTACGGGATAGCACATTACTCACATCATAGACAACGCTTAAAAATCGCGTCATTTAATAACAAAGCATTTCCATTCATAAATATCAAGTTTACATAGGTCCCAAGTCATTGTATTTAATACAGGTTTTACAAAGCATTTGAATGGAAATAATTATTTAGGTGCGGGCCATGAATTCTTGTTGTCTTCTCGAGAATTACCTTCAAGTACCTGAGATAAAACATGTTAAAAGAAAAGGTCAGCGAAAACTCCGAGTGAATTCATAGAGTTTTAATTAAATCCATCAATATAACATCGGTATAAAATTATTACCGAAAATCATTTTGTACAAATCTTTGTAATATGCCATAAAATAGCCAAAGTCATTTTATACAAATCCTTATCAAAAATCATAATATAGGCTTTTGCCTTCAAAATCATTGTACGAGCCATTGTCGTAAAAACATCATACAATACGTTTTATAAAGTTGTATAGAGTTAAATAAAAACTTTTATATGAATATGGTTATGAAAAAACCAAAACACGAACATAATATCAATAGTAAGACCCCATATTGCTAGTCAGACAATATATCGAATTTAGTGCGTATAGCAGTATTTCGTTATTTGGATTATTATAAGCCGCATGACATTGTTACCTTACTATCACAACAACGGGTAGCTAACCCGAAACTCATTTTCCCATCTAAATTAGCGTGTCGTTACAATAATCACGCTTGTGTAAATCTTCTCATACATAAATTCGCTTACCAATCAATGTGGCACGACTGGGATCAACCGTCAAGGCGCGAACTGGGGTGATCGTCCCCAAATAGTACCATTATATGCATAAGCGTCTACCAAATCCTGGTAGTTCACAATTCATGCTAATGGGACTTTTAGTGACATAACCTAACTTTAATAATCCAATTTTATTCCATACATCGGGTCATATAATCATTTATCGGGTCATACAATCATTCGGGTCCAAATCAATAAACAAGCAATCGTGACAAATGGTGTCCTATTTTATCAAAACTAACATGTTATCTCCCTCGCGGGTTTATAAAACATTTCATAAAAGCATTTAAAAGAGTGTGAGGCTATGAACTCACGTTGATGTGGGAAAGCGGGTTATCGGCAATTCGGATGTACGGTACGTGCTTCAATCACGGAAACCTAGACAAAAAATACTTGTCTTAGAATCTTGTCCAATGACTTTATAAAAATAACAATTATGTACACATATGATGATTTTGTAAATATGATGATGATCAAGTGGGATTGTACATCTTTATTCAACATTATAATGTTATGTGTTGGTAATTTTCAAGAATAGTTACGCTAGTTCAACTTATTTACATTTTGAGGGCCAATGGGCCCATTACAAGCCCAATATGTTATATTAGCCCAATTATACTTTTATTATCAGTATTATATTTTACATTTTGGGCCCAAGTGGGTTAAGCCCAATAAGAAAGTTTATAAGTGTTTACCAAACTAGTCGGGTTAATAGTCCAATAAGGCTACTTTGGCCCGTTAATGTCTATATGTTGTAAAGTTTGGGTTTTATCGGTTTTTACTTGTTATATAAGTTCATATATCAGTATGTGAGTTTATAAAAGTTTATATTAGGCGGGTCCGACCGTCTAAGTTTTATTTGACAAAAACGTTAATCTTTCGGTTTTAGCCGAAAAGACGTAAAACTTAGGTATATAGTTTTATAACTTTGGAAAAACATTTATATTTATACTTTATATAACATAATCCATTTTAATATCAACATTTATATAAATCTTTTTTTAAAACCATTATCAACTAGTGGAATTTGTATTTATATATATTTTATATAAATTGTTGAGTGCTTATATTATATATTATTTATACAAAATCAGTCCTAAAAATCTAGTTTACTAAAATGGTCATATCAAGAGTCCTACATGGAGATAGAACCCCAAAAACTACATGATATGTGTTTCATTTTATTCCTTTATAGCTACTGATGAATCAACCTCTAAGTATTTTATAAAATTCGTCCAAAACAGTGTAGTCAGATTTGCACTCTAAACTTGTTTTGATCATATATCACTCATTATAATGATTCCATTATATGGCCAACTCTCACATGCGTACAAGACTCATAGCTTACTGTATATTAATTTATTCAAGCCATTTTATCAGTTTATCATAAGATTCTTTACTGTTTTATACAGCCATCATTTTAAGCATGATCTTAACCTTGTTACCTATGGTTTTTCATCTCTTTAATCATATTTATCAACACTTGATCCTCACACAACATTTTTATCATCATATATTCATCATATACATATACAATAAGAAAGAAAATACATTATTACATAATCAAAATAACAAGAGGATGGGAAGAACAATCTTTATACCACCAAGATTGTGTAAGTATTCATCAAGGCTTGGATTTTTGATGGAAGAACTTGTGATAGATCAACACCAATCGTCATGGCCACCAATACTTGTAAACTTCATGTAGAAATCATCCCTTGGACATCACCAAATCTTCTCCTTGGATGTTAAAATCACCACCAATCAATAGAGCTTGAAAAGGGCTTCATCATATGTAGAGATAACATAGGATTTGTGGTTAATATTTGATCAAAATGGGGTGTTTAAGGGTGAAGGTTGGATGAAATTTAGAGAGAGAGGGAGGAGAGTTGTGTGAGATTTTCATGTTGCAAATGAAGTAAATGGTTTGGTGCAAGTGGTTTTTGCATGTTTAGTTAGCTTGCAAAGTTAAGCAAGACATGTGTCTTGCTTACTTTGTAAGCTTGACACCCAAGGGTGTGTTGTGGATAGATGTTGTCGTCCATATAGTGGGGTGGGGCAAGATTTATCTTGTCTCATCCCACTAATTTACGGGTACTCCTCGATTCTAGTTTCCTCGATTTGCGTGCCCTCCGGTCGTTTTACGAAAAACTTTTTTATAAATTATGAATCGACGACACAAAATGAATCTAATAAAAATTGTCTCATCAAAAACAGAGTTCGAAAACGTAAATACGTAATCCTAAGGTTTTTGGTTTAGTCGTAAAGGACGTTAAATTATTCACGTAAGTCCTAATCTCTTCTCGTAAATTTGTGGGTTTACGAACTAACTCAAATTTAAAATCTCAAAATAATATTCACGGATAAATTTATTTTCTGAAATGTCGGACTGTCACCAAAGACGGTGTATGTAAACATAAGCACGTAACGTAGAATCCTCCGGTTTAGACGTAGTCGATGCTACTTCAAGATGTAAATCCAAAATATCTTCCTAAAAATAAGTGAGTTCATAATATAACATTAAAATAATGTTTTTAAATAATATTTTAGAATAAAATATAAACCATAAATTGACGGATTGTCACAGCATTTACCCCTAAACAGGATCTTTGTCCTCAAAGATCATCTTATCTTACTACTCGCTTCTTATAGAGTTAAAGCCATGTGGGTATTTCCTCCACATTCGGTCTTTTCTCACAAGTGTAATTCATTATAATACGCGAGTTTCATCAAACATATCTACGGGAATAAGAGCAGGCTTATTGTTGACTTACTTTCTCTATCCATGATGTTCACGGGTTTTTGATGAATGCAACTTTTCGCCGATCTAAACTTTATCAAGAAGAATTCATATTTTCACTTGATAGATATTTATCAAGTTCGATTTACGAAACATAATTCACGCAGCCATTGAAGTCATAGGGTAGATCCAGCTTATATGCCTTTCAAACCAACTTTTACATCATCTCAATGGTCCCATACAACGGGGACTTAATTCCCATGATCTTTCGGATCTTCAATTCATCTTTCTATGGTGAAAATTTTTGGCATAACTTCGCTACCCATCTGGCACTTCAAGATCTACATTTCATATTCACATAACCTCCTGCCCACTACCGGCAGTCAATAATCAGATCCTAATTTCAACAATCATTTCAGGTCTCGCGGGTCGAGTATTTTGTAAGGTTAGGTTCGCCATCATAGGAAACCTTAAACCTAAAAGACATGTCCAACTCACAATGGGTGGATGTCGGGTGTCTTCATCCCAACTCCTACTTACAGATGCTCTAATATATATCCTCACAAGATTCGATCTTGATCCTAATACGATAATTATCAATGATAATCTCTCCAAAGGAAAACGATTTTACAGTTTATTACCAAAGGTCAATCATTCAAACATAAAACAGCACTTATAGTATTTTGTATCGTTACTTTACCTCGTCCCTTCGATTGGGGTGGTACACAGTACTCACATCAAGATTCGTTCTCAATGACTTCTGAGCAAATCTCTAGAAATTCGATGCGAAGCGAGGATCTTGATAGAGTTGATCGATACAGGCACACCATGTTTACACAACTCCTTTAATACAAAAGAGTCAATTTCTTCATCTAGAATCTATCATTGACAGGAATGATATTAGCAGATTTGGTCAGTCTGTCGACGATGACCCAAATTGAATCAAATTCAGATGATGACCTTTGCAATAGCTAGACGTTTACTAATGTATGAGGCAATGTCTGCCTTCATAATTTTCCATTAGTACAACTTCTTCAGATAAAGATACATTTAGTCAGAAATGACAGGAATAGAATACTTATACTTATGAGATTCCAACATGACTAAATCTCAAAATCCTCCATATTCAGGCAACCATAAACGGCCTTTTAAAACATTTAACGCCATTGGCTTCTCAATTCTAATGGTTCACATTAGCCGCGAACCCCCTTTTATTATTTATATTATCCTTCTTATAAGAATCGCCTATATTTTAAATTAATCGGTAACTTATTTGCAAAGTCATTACTAAGGAACACATTCTAATTGATTATTTATCCTTTTTACATAATGCGTCAGTATTCATATTCATCTTTCCTGATGAAATAATTATCATGTCTACAATTTACTCAGAAATTCTTTCTTTATATTTTCCAAGTTTTAGTTTCGTCTCAACTATCATTTTTATTTTTTTTCCAGTTTTGCTCAATCTGATGTTTAAAGCGTCGATAATTACTACAAGTAATTAAATAATAAATATTTAATTTTTATGAAACGTAAACGCAAAAAGTTTTTAAATTTTCTCAGTTTGTCCAGTTATATAAAAATGTTCAAAATAAATTTGAATTTAATTAACAAAATTTTTGTTGATTTATCAGAAATAATTAGTAAGATCCGTAAATGTTCGAAAAACCTTCGTTTATTATTTGGTAAAAATTTTCTTAGTTGAAAAGCAAAAATTGTCATTTAAAATTTTAAGTCATGGTTTAACGGTTTCCTCAATCCCTCTTAGGTTGTCTTAAGGTATGCACAAACATTTACCCCTAAACAGGAGTTTAGTTAAATGATTTGTGTATAAGGGAATAATCTCTTAAAAATCCTCTGATAAATTATTTGTCAAAACATATTTCCACTTTCTTTTTGGTAAAACCAAAAGTCTTAATTGACTTCTAATTTTTGAAGAGTCGATATATATATATCTTACCATCATTAATCAAACGATCATTTTATGTAAAGGATCAAGCCTTAAATCACACGTTATATATTCAAGGTACAGGTTTTCGTTGTTCGGCCAATTTAGGGCAGTCTATAAATAATTATTAACTCATTCTTATTCTTATAAACAAATAAATGGTCCTTAATGATCACAAGCATGAATTTATCAAATTACAGCCTACACACGTGATTCACCAATTTATGGATGCTACATGTGCATTGGTCAGTCCAAACAACATAACATGAATATCATAATGTTCATTACGAGTTCTGAATGTAGTGATTGGAATAGATAATCTTTTTTCGCGGATGCGAAATTGATGATAACCATGCCGTGGATCAAAATTTCCGGAATATACGCTAGAACCTTGTAAATGATCGAACAATCTATCATCTTGGGTAGTGGATATAGATTTTAATCGTCAATTTACCTAGTTCACTGTAATTAAACAAATATAAGGAATGGTAACACCATAGCTCTTCATGATGACGAGCTTGGTAGAATAAAAGCTTTCTCCGACAACTCTCTCAGTTGTACGGTAATTCTTTTAATTCAAATGTTGCTGACGTACAGTGCACATGCCATAGGTGCAGCACCGGGAATATAATCAATACCAAATTCAACTTGCGTTAATGGCGAAAGTCTAGGTAATTCACCAGCAAATACCTCCTAAAGTTTCCGATAGCAGGAACATCTTTTAATAAATTCATATTAGGTTCTTCTAGATTACAATATCTATGACTAGTTCACAACCATTCACGGTATAATTTCGAGTCTAAATGCAGGATATGGTCATCCATCAAGAATTATTTAGGGGAATTCTACTCGAGTTCCCATCAATTAAGACAATGTCTTCATGTCATAATCAATCAATCTATTCTACTGGCACTATCAACTTTTCAGTTTTATTGCTGTCGATAAGATGTGAACTTCTCAAAAGACTAATAATAACTCATAATTCTTCACAATTCAAGGATATATTGAGACATAAATAACCTTAAAAGAGTAAGGTCAACGCATAATCTACGCAAGAGTATTTCAAATCAGATACAGACGAAAACATTAACGAATATGAATATATTCCATGTTTTCATGATTTGAGTACGCATTCGAAAGCTCCTCGGATCGTTACCCAGGTCATTCAAATGAAATCAAATCAAAAGAAATGATAGGAACGTCGATACATCCAGTCGGGTATCAACACTCGGTAATCAAATACTTTTCCTAAGAATCTCACTACGGGAGAATTGGACACGAAAGAATTGTCAATTGTCAAATAAGACAATTTCCACAAATGAGTAAATTCGACTTAGAAGAATAGATGCTACAGGCACATATGTAGGTGTCCCTAACACTATGTCCCTATTTTTCACTTCTTGCAGATCTCATAAAGTTTAATCTTTCACAAACTTCAAAGAAAATGTAGTGTTTATTAATCAGTTTTATGGTGGCTACTAATCAGCCTTGCATGGTCCTTTCCAAATTGTATGTAGGCGCGCAACTATATACAATTTTAATATTAACGATGCAATACTCAGTTCGTCAAAACTTTGTCATCATGTCTAAATAATAATATTGTCATGCTTAATTCTAAAATAAGAATCAAAAATAAATTTTCAAAGATTTTCTTTGTTATGAAAACAATTAAGTTTTCCAAGGTGTTTTATAAACAATTTCATTTCAATAATAATCACTTATAAATCTCACTTTGAATAATCCTTATAGTGATGAAAATTCAATTTTTCTCAAGGAATACTGTTTTATCTTATAAAAACATTGAGTGATCTGCAAAAGAGTAATGAAAAGTTGTTCACCAAGAACTAACTACAATATAATAGGAAATGAGCTTAGCCAATAAATCATGAGGTTCATGATCTCGATGGCACTCAAAAAGAATAATCTACAACGTAACTCAAATCAAGATGAGTACTTGTTCAATGGTTGCATCACTAATGCGAACATTAGGATGAAGCAATAAAGGATAGATAACATCGATACATGTAGAATTTAGCAATCAATGGTAGTCTTTTCATTAATCACAAACAAGTCAAAATTGTACCGTAACACATTATGTGTCACTATGTCAAACAATTCTAAGAACTCATCCTACCAACTGATGTCTCAGTTAAGTTAGGGATTTTTAAAAGATACCACAATGAATACTAATCTACAAGAGTCATAGGGGTTCCACCTGTCCCGGAAGATCCATCGGTCCCTATTCAGAAGAAGATTTCTTCAATTTATTTCCTGGACACTGGGCATCCTCATTATTGGACAATGGCCTAGGAACAACCCTTAACACGAATCATCAATCAATTAAAACCTTATAATTCAATCACAGGACTTAACGATTTCCTCTTAACAATCTCATATTTCATACGAGTTAAAATTTTACTTCATTCAAGTTTCAATCAACTTATACTCAATTCGATATCCTACCTCATTCTCCAATACTTTCAACCTTATTCTTAGACCTTCAAAGTGCAATAAAATCTCGATATGAATAACACTTAATTTCAAATCCTATAGCTCTTACAACAACAATTATCAAATGAGTCACTAGTATGAAATGACTCACACATTCAATTAGACTTCTTGGAAAGGTACTAGTGGCATGAGGCTTTTGGGTAATGGTTCCAATGACAGCCTCAAGTGCAACATTTACCCTTTTGATTTCAAATTTAAGAATTGGGTGACACCGAATCAGATGACACCTTTCCAGGTGATAACGTTTTGTCAAACTCCACTCTATAAGGAAAGATCGTCATGACATCGATATCAGTTTTAATCTCGCCAATTCTTCTTCAATATCACAATCAACTAATATTTACATTTCTACGAATATAAACCATTTTGTTGGGATCATAAATATCCACAACTTGGTTTAGATCTGGAATAGCTAGATTTCCTACAAGAATAGCTTAGATTAATTTACTAGGGGATTTAGGGTTCCTTGTGACAATCTACGTCGTATAAATACCTCGTATAAATATCAAAATAATCATCAAACAATCATGTAATAAAATTACATCATATATATATATATATATATATATATATATATATATATATATATATATATATATATATATATATATATATATATATATATATATATATATATATATATATATATATATATATATATATATATATATATATATATATATATATATATATATATATATATATATATATATATATATATATATATATATATATATATATATATATATATATATATATATATATATATATATATATATATATATAATCCAAGTTATACATATATTAAAATAACACTTCTCAGTCTGGCCTTGTCGGTAACTCGGGAATTCTTCGGCACCGTAATAGTCAAAATATTTTTAGACATTTTGTGAAAAATGTTTATAGTTAAAAGATTTTGAAATGTTTTATTCAAAACCTTGGTTTTAAAAATCTTTTGTTCTCTATAACGAGAGCTCTGGTACCAAACTGTAACACCCCCAAATTTATACAACTCAATACAGCGGAAGACTCGTTGGTGTTATGGGATAGCACATTACTCACATCATAGGAAACGCTTAAAAATCACGTCGTTTAATAACAAAGCATTTCCATTCATAAATATCAAGTTTACATAGGTCCCAAGTCATTGTATTTAATACAGGTTTTACAAAGCATTTGAATGGAAATAATTATTTAGGTGCGGGCCATGAATTCTTGTTGTCTTCCCGAGAATTACCTTCAAGTACCTGAGATAAAACATGTTAAAAGAAAAGGTCAGTGAAAACGCCGAGTGAATTCATAGAGTTTTAATTAAATCCATCAATATAACATCGGTATAAAATTATTACCGAAAATCATTTTGTACAAATCTTTGTAATAGTCCATAAAATAGCCAAAGTCATTTTATACAAATACTTATCAAAAATCATAATATAGGCTTTTGCCTTCAAAATCATTATACGAGCCATTGTCATAAAAACATCATACAATACGTTTTATAAAGTTGTATAGAGTTAAATGAAAACCGTTATATGAATATGGTTATGAAAAAACCAAAACACGAACATAATATCAATAGTAAGACCCCGTATTGCTAGTCAGGCAATATATCGTAATTTAGTGCGTATAGCAGTATTTCGTTATTTGGATTATTATAAGCCGCATGACATTGTTACCTTACTATCACAACAACGGGTAGCTAACTTGAAACTCATTTGCCCATCTAAATTAGTGTGTCGTCACAATAATCACGCTTGTGTAAATCTTCTCATACATAAATTCGCTTACCAATTAATGTGGCACGACGGGGATCAACCGTCAAGGCGCGAACTGGGGTGATCGTCCCCAAATAGTACTATTATATGCATAAGCGTCTACCAAATCCCGGTAGTTCACAATTCATGCTAATGGGACTTTTAGTGACATAACCTAACTTTAATAATCCAATTTTATTCCATACATCGGGTCATATAATCATTTATCGGGTCATACAATCATTCGGGTCCAAATCCATAAACAAGCAATCGGGACAAATGGTGTCCTATTTTATCAAAACTAACATGTTATCTCCCTCGCGGGTTTATAAAACATTTCATAAAAGCATTTAAAAGAGTGTGAGGCTATGAACTCACGTTGATGTGGGAAAGCGGGTTATCGGCAATTCGGATGTACGGTACGTGCTTCAATCACGGAAACCTAGACAAATAATACTCGTCTTAGACTCTTGTCCAATGACTTTATAAAATAACAATTATTTATACATATCATGATTATGTAAATATGATGATGATCAAGTGGGATTGTACATCTTTATTCAACATTATAATGTTATGTGTTGGTAATTTTCAAGACTAGTTACGCTAGTTCAACTTGTTTACATTTTGAGGGCCAATGGGCCCATTACAAGCCCAAGATGTTATATTAGCCCACATATACTTTTATTATCAGTATTATACTTTACAGTTGGGCCCAAGTGGGTTAAGCCCAATAAGAAAGTTTATAAGTGTTTACCAAACTAGTCGGGTTAATAGTCCAATAAGGCTACTTTGGCCCGTTAATGTCTATATGTTGTAAAGTTCGGGTTTTATCGGTTTTTACTTGTTATATAAGTTCATATATCAGTATGTGAGTTTATAAAAGTTTATATTAGGCGGGTTTGACCGTCTAAGTTTTATTTGACAAAAACGTTAATCTTTCGGTTTTAGCCGAAAAGACGTAAAGCTTCTGTATATAGTTTTATAACTTTGGAAAAACATTTATATTTATACTTTATATAAAATAATCCATTTTAATATCAACATTTATATAACTCTTTTTTTTATAATCATTATCAACTAGTGGAATTTTTATTTATATATATTTTATATAAATTGTTGAGTGCTTATATTATATATTATTTATTCAAAATCAGTCCTAAAAATCTAGTTTACTAAAATGATCATATCTAGAGTTCTACATAGAGATAGAACCCCAAATTTATATCACAGAAACTAAATGATATGTGCTTCATTTTATTCCTTTTATAGCTACTGATGAATCAACCTCTAAGTATTTTATAAAATTCGTCCAAAACAGTGTAGTCGGATTTGCACTCTAAACTTGTTTTGATCATATCTCACTCATTATAATGATTCTATTGTATGGCCAACTCTCACATGTGTACAAGACTCATAGCTTACTGTATATTAATTTATTCAAGCCATTTTATCAGTTTTTCATAAGATTCTTTACTGTTTTATACAACCATCATTTTAAACATGATTTTAACCTTGTTACCTATGGTTTTTCATCTCTTTAATCATATTTATCAACACTTGATCCCCACACAACATTTTTATCATCATATATTCATCATATACATATACAATAAGAAATAAAATACATGATTACATAATCAAAATAACAAGAGGATGGGAAGAACAATCTTTATACCACCAAGATTGTGTAAGTATTCATCAAGGCTTGGATTTTTGATGGAAGAACTTGTGATAGATCAACACCAATCGTCATGGCCACCAATACTTGTAAACTTCATGTAGAAATCAGCCCTTGGACATCACCAAATCTTCTCCTTGGATGTTAAAATCACCACCAATCAATAGAGCTTGAAAAGGGCTTCATCATATGTAGAGATAACATAGGATTTGTGGTTAATATTTGATCAAAATGGGGTGTTTAAGGGTGAAGGTTGGACGAAATTTAGAGAGAGAGGGAGGAGAGTTGTGTGAGATTTGCATGTTGCAAATGAAGTCAATGGTCTGGTGCAAGTGGTTTTTGCATGTTTAGTTAGCTTGCAAAGTTAAGCAAGACATGTGTCTTGCTTACTTTGTAAGCTTGACACCTAAGGGTGTGTTGTGGATGGATGTTGTCGTCCAAATAGTGGGGTGGGTCAAGATTTATCTTGTCTCATCCCACTAATTTACGGGTACTCCTCGATTCTAGTTTCCTCGATTTGCGTGCCCTCCGGTCGTTTTACGAAAAATGTTTTTATAAATTATGAATCAACGGCACAAAACAAATCTAATAAAAATTGTCTCATCAAAAACGGAGTTCGAAAACGTAAATACGTTATCCTAAGGTTTCTGGTTTAGTCGTAAAGGACGTTAAATTATTCACGTAAGTCCTAATCTCTTCTCGTAAATTTGTGGGTTTACGAACTAACTCAAATTTAAAATCTCAAAATAATATTCACGGATAAATTTATTTTCTGAAATGTCGGACTGTCACCAAAGACGGTGTATGTAAACGTAAGCACATAACGTAGAATCCTCTGGTTTAGACGTAGTCGATGCTACTTCAAGATGTAAATCCAAATTTCTTCTCAAAAATAAGTGAGTTCATAATATAACATTAAAATAATGTATTTAAATAATATTTGAGAATAAAATATAAACCATAAATTGACGGATTGTCACATGTTACCTACTTACCTAGACGCCTGTATTGTTTGAGATATCTTCATGACATTGTGTCATAATTTATGATATTTCCATTTCATTTAGTTATCTCTATAGACACGCTATTCTTGTGATGATATCCATATGTCGCGCCCCATATGTCGCCATGGTGGGGTGTGACAATATCTACATAAGATCCGAAGTCACTTCAGCAACTGTGGTACACATTATGGATTCAGTAACACAAGATGTGCATGCACTCAAATCCAAGATGTCAGTTGCAAAAGAACGATGCATGACACACTTTAGATCACTCCTATCACACCTTCAAATTCTTTCAAATAATGATTTAAGAGGCACTGGCGTTGAATTTTTATTTAAACTGGTATTCATGTCAGTATTTGGTCAAGATGTTGAGACCTTTACAAGCATAATGCTATTCAATGCGGATAAACTTCAACAACAACTTGCCAACGATGAATTTCAAGAGGTTGAATCCATAGATGCCGTTTTGGTTCTCGAAAATCAGTTTTAGTACTTCATTAATACAACATCTCTAAAAACAATGATCGAGAGTTCATAAACAAATACTTCTTTGAATACACTCGATTCAAATTTCAAGAGTTCAAAGAGACATTTCTTCAACACATAAGTAATGTAATGAAGTCCATTACTGAAAGAACACGTCATTAACGGAAAATTGAAAGAAGGGTGAATGAAAGAATGATGCAGGACGAACGAGATCAATGTCGATGATCGTCAAACATTGGATGCTTGTTCGATTATCACAAAAAGCAGCTGAACAGAATCAGAAAAGCAGCATACCATCAACAGCTCAGGGAATTATCTAACATCCGATGATGAGGATATCAGACCCAAATATGATGATGAGCCAATGGCTGAGGTACAATTAACTTTTGTGTATGATTCTAAGATTCATGAGCTCGAAACTATGTTAGCTCAAAAGACAAAAGATTTTGAGGATGCCAAACTCGATTTTCAAAGAAAAATGACAAATTGAGGCTTATTTTGAAAAAGTTGAAAAAGCAAATGTTGTTCTTGAACAAAAACTAGATCGTAAGATTCAAGATTCTAATGCAGAAAAAGAACATTTTGTGAAACAAATAAATTTGTTAGAATCAAAGTTGGCTTCTCAATATCCAAGTCCTCCGTCTGCTTCATTAAGTGAAATATATGTGCAACCTATTAACACTGTAGATAGTAATGACGCGAATGCTGCTAACAAAATATTTGATAATATGAACATTAAGTTAAAACAACGTGTCGCTCAATTACTTCTATAAAATGAGCAATTAAAAGCTCAGATTCAGGAAAAAAATTTTGCACTGACAGTGGTGAAAATTGAATTAAGGAAACTAAAAGGAAATAATGTGGATACTAAGTTAGCAAATCAGTCAATCTTGGGGAAACCTCCTACTCAACCATTCAGAAACTGCTTAGTTGCTAGACAACCGGATGCGTATAAATCTGAACGACCAAAAACGTCGAACCCGAGGTTTGCATCCCAAGTTGACGTGTGTAGAAATTTGCCAAAAATAGTCACTCCACAATCTAGATCCTCCTTAAGAAATTTTGCCTATGCAAAACCCAATCACATGAATGCTTCAAGCAACTCTAGATATAGCTCCACGAACATTCCTAGGTGTAGTACAAATCATAAAAGATATCTAGAGGATACTAAGATAAATACACAAGCAAAGATAGGGCCAAACCTAAACCTAGGAGTGTTATTCACACATCTAGGAATTCTACACCCTTCTCAGATGTGCTCAAATCCGCCAACCTTAGGAACTCTAGATCCTTCTCATATTCTAAGCACTTTGTTTGCACAAAATGTAACAAATGCGTTTTAATTGCCATCATGATGATTGCATCACAAAAGTCTTGAAGAAGGTGAACCAAAAAGCTAGAGCATCTCAAAGACAGAACCCTACAGGAAATAGATTTTCTCCAATTAAGTCTTCTTCTGTGCATGAGAAAAATATGTTTCCTAGACCTTGTCTTAAGTGGATACCAACGAGTAGAATCTTTAAAACAATTGGTCTTAAATGGGTTCCTACTAGAAAAATATTTCCCTCTAGCAAGACAAAGGTTCACTGTGAACCCCCACATGGTTCTCAAAAAGATATCACTAACCAATATGCAAGCATACAAACTACTGATGAAAATGCAGGTACCAAAGTCAAGGCTCAACGGGCACCCAAAGGTCCAATTTTTGAATACCATTCAACAAAAAGACACACTCAGAGTTTGGTTGCTGAAGAAGCAGATATCTGAGAAACAAGTGTCTCAGGGGTTTCACAACTAAGGTTAAAATGATTTACAATTACTTCAGATTGTGAATCGTGCCTCAAAAAAAGGAAAGTTGATCGTGAATGATAACTTATCCTTAACAACGGGAAAATTATTTTTCTCGGTCATGAGCTCTCATTAAAAACATTCCAAGTTTTTAAGCTCATGTAAATGACTTACAGTTAAATGTCAGACTGTAACTCGAACTTCAAATAAAGGAAAGCGTATCTTTAAAGATAACTTATCCTAACAATGGGTAGAGAAATCTATCATGGGTTAAGCTTGTCACAAAACATTCAACGTTTTGAGCTCAACACAATGGCTTGTAATCACTTTTAGATTGTAACCTGGATCTATATTCACGGGGGAGTGTACGATTTCGTGCTCTTACCCTTAGAAAAAGAAGAGAATCTTCTTACACTTGAATGGATTCGTCAAGACATTCAAAGTCTATGAACTTAAGTTTATGCTTTAGAAAAACCATGTCGCCAAAAAGAATGGATTTTTTCAAAAAGCGTTTGAACACAATTTTTTCAAGAATTTCTCAATGATTATTCAAAATCTTTCAAAATTGAGTGTTCAACAAATCCTATCCTTAAAAAGCGAAATGTGGATCACATCCTCACAATGACAGTTCAATTGGATCAATTTTTGAGGGGGAGCTTTCCAAAATCAAATTTTAATATTGTTGGATATATTAAGTCAAGACAATTTTTTATGTATCCATCACATTGTGTGTAAGTATCATTTGGTATTATTCACATGAAAAAGCTTTGATGTTCATGAGCACATTCTTCAACGATAATCTTTTATGTGTCCATGAACATGTAGTGTTCGAGTACAATTTTTTTCAATAGTTTTTCAATGATTATTCAAAATCTTTCAAAATTGTGTGCTCGACACTACATAAAATGTGACAATCCGTCAATTTCAGGTCGTTATTTTAATCTTGACTATTACGTATTAATGTTTATTCTAATGAGAATTTTAAATTATCGACTGACCCGAGAAGGTTATGACTTGAAACTAGCGTAAGAATGTCGATTAGATGAAAACCGGCAAGGAATATGTTAGGTATCGATATTATATTCTCAATTTATCATAAAAATGATTTTATTATATTTTATCTTTATTTCTCGTGTTTTACGTTTTAACGAATGACGAGAACTATTAGTGATCGGGATACCGACGGATGCCCAAAAATATATGTTTTATTATCGATTGTCTCGATATTTTATATTTTCTACGTTTTCGATTTAATTACGTCTTAAGTCGTGTCAAAGCTTTATTATCATTTATGAAGCGTTTTAACTTTCGAAGAGTATTTTTACGAAACCTGAGCCCCGTAAATATTTTCAAATTTTAGAATTTACATTTTCTACCTTGTAAACTATTTAATTGCATTTTAGACCAAAACTATGCCTAAATGACAAAATCTACCCTAACCTTGGACTATAAATACATTTTCCACTAACTAGTTTTTATTTAAAATTCATTTCTTGCAAAACTTTCACCCATCTCTCTCTTCCTCCCTTGTTTGCCGTCCACCCTCAACACCAAACACCCTCAAAACTTTTGATCATCCCTTTGATTCATCCTAAACTAACAAAAGTCCCATCCTAGAAATTCAACAAGCTTCATTTTGGTATAAAAATTTCCCACATGCATACACTTTAATATCCTTTCAAAATTTTGGTGAAGAACATGTGTTTGATCCATTTCTATAGTTATAATTGTTGCTATTATTATTATATTTGAAGTGGATTGTTGTTGCATGCAAGATTTTTATATATTTGATTTTTGTTAGATTGAATTTGAGGTTGTTAGGAGTTAGTTAGATGTGTTATGATAATATTAGGATGATAATATGAATATGTAAATTGTTGAAATGGGTCAAAATGGTGATTTGGTATGCTTTTTAGATGACCATTTTAGACCAGTAGGTAAAAGGCTAATTTTGAATTACTTACTGTAATAAACTTGTTAAACTAATAAGATAGAGTCGTATAGAATTTCATTAGCTTCGATTTGATATAAGATAGAGCTTCTAGCTCCAAACGAGCGCGAAGTTATGCCAATTTTAGTATTCGTGTACCGGGAGACGGGTATCGGCACAATCCGAAAAGTTGTTGTCGATATTTGGATCGAATCTCGGGGACTAATAAAATGAGTTTTAAAAATGTTCAAGGACTGTTGTAAGTTGATAAACCTCAGGTCATGAGTCCTATTTTCAAACCCGAGTGTCGGTTTTATAAATGGAGTTGTTTAGATATGTTAAAATTGTTTTACGAGTTGAAGGCGCAAATCTGTCCCGGTTTTTGTAACACGAAGGTGTGTCGGGCAGAAGGTCTTAGAAGTAATATTTTTGAATGAAATTTAAACTGAGTCTTATTCATATTATATGTGAGTTTGTGACCAAGTTTCGTCGAAAACGGAATAGTTTAAGTAAGGCAAATGAGCTTGTACTTTTGGTAAGTACCGACAGATTTTTATTTGATCATATAGTCTAATAAAGGTTAACATGTAAAGGAGTATAAAAGTACACTTGTACTACTATATTTTTGAGATTGTCATGTTTTTGTATTTTGAGTTTTGTATTATTTAAGTATTATTTATACCTTGAGTCATTTATTAACGAACGCGCCTTATTTGGTAGGTTGCTGTCTTCGTGTTAACGGGCATCACGTATCGTCGGCGATCGTCATATTACTACTATTGTACCAAGGTGAGTCTATAGCCTCGCTTTTATACTATCTTGTAAAGATTTTTAAAACCCGCGAGGGGTATAACATGCTTGTTTTAAAATAGAACACAAAGGACCCGATTGTATGCTAGATGAAAGTTATTTACATATGTTTGCTTCTAGCCTTAAAAGACCCATTGAATCATGAAATTGTTAATCGACATGAACGCTAATACTATGGTCTAGATCTATCGGGGTGACGCCCCAGTCCGGTCGCGACTAGCTATCGCGTGAGGTGTTTGTGAATGCACTAGTAATGAAACATCGGATGCAATTGTATACAGAGAAATTATACGCACTTGGCTAGGTGTGTTGGGCTGAAATAATATATGTTAACGTTCAATGTCATGAGACTTATGTAATAACAACGATGATTATGTCTGATCCACATGATTGTCAACCATTGAAGGTTTATTCAGAATACTTGTGTTCGTTTATTTAAATTTAAACTCTATAGATTCACTCAGCATTTTTGTTGACTTTATAGCATGTTTTATCTCAGGTCCATGAAGAAGGCACTCAAAGGAAGGCGGTTTCGTGTAGCTTGCTTGTGAAATGTTTTGGCCCGCTTTTCTAAACTATGTCCATTCAAAGAATTTTTTGTTATTTGTTATGTTGTGTAAACTTAAAATAATTTGGGACAGTGTGTGAACTATTTTACCTTTAAATAATGAATGGATGTATGTTTTATTTAAAACGACTCATTTTGAGACGTTTTCTATGATATTGAGGTTGAACCATAACAGTAACACCCAATGACTCTTCCGCTGCTATGACATGAAATTGGGGGTGTTACAGATTGGCATCAGAGCTCAAGTTATAGAGAACGAAAAGATTTTCCAAAAATAAAATTTTGAAATCTTTTAACTATAACATCTGCAAGCGAAACCTCCGAGTTGCCAATGGACGAGAATAAGAAAAATATATATATGTTATAAATATTTAATTATTATTTATGCTTAAAGCATAATGAATTACATTTATTTATTTATAAATGTTTATTATTTGATTATTATAATACTAATACGTAATTTATAAACGACGCTGATTGTCACAGTAGAAATTCTTGTCTTTTGACTTATTCCTCGTGAATCTTCGTTCCTTGTCTAAATTCTATTCTTCGTTCTATCATCCTTTCTTGTTTCTCTTCATCTATCTAATTCTTATTCTGTGTTATTCATGTTTTGTTATCACAAGCGTTGAATGAATACTCATTTTGATGTGAATTGTGTAACAGGATCATGCCGCCAAAACAATTGACTGAGACTCAGTTACGTGCTATAGTAGTTGATCAATTTGAGGTCTCTATGAATGCATTTATGGCAAATATGAATAATGGAGCTGGTGGATCCGGTGGAGCTGGTGGATCCGGAGGAGCTGGTGGATCCGGTGGAGCTGGTGGATCTGGTGGGGCTGGCAATACTGAAGCTGGCAATACTAGAGCTGGCAATACTGAAGTTGGCAATAATGAAGCTGACAATGCTGGTGCTGGAACTGGTGATGTTGATAGACCAGTGATTCCTGAAAACAAGAAGTGTACTTATACCTCGTTCATGAAATGTAAACCTCCGACTTTTAAGGGTACTGAAGGTGCTGTTGGTTTAATGCAATGGTTTGAAAGATTGGAATCCGTGTTTTTGGTTTAGTGGAAGTGAGGAAGGAGACAAGGTGATGTTTGCCTCTGCTACTCTTCAAGGGCGAGCATTAACTTGGTGGAATGGAAGAATGGCGTCTGTAGGGATGAATGTTGCTTATGCTACACCTTGGGTTGAAGTGAGAAGATGGATGACCGAGGAATTTTATCCAAGGAGTGTTATTTAATGGTTAGAACAGGAACTGTATCAGCTGAGACTGACGGGTACTGATATTGATGGATACACAAACAGATTCCATGAACTTGCTCTACTTTATCCAAACAAAGTTAACCCGAAATATCTGAAGGTGGAGCAGTATATTTGAGGCTTACCTGCCAACATCCGTGGTGATGTGACCTCATCTAAACCTGCCAATATTGATGAAGCTGTACGTATGGCCTACCAACTGATGGGACAGATTACTCAAGATAAGGCTGATGGTGTTGCTGAAGGTAGTAAAAGAAAGGCTGAAGTGGAAAGTGATGATCGAGGTGATAACCGTAAATCTCACAATAGGAATCAGAACCGAAGGAGGAGAAATGCTAATGCAATGACTGAAACTGCAACTACTGATAAGGGAACCCGATGTCAACGCTGCAAAAGGATTCATACTGGTGAATGTACTAAGTGTGGAAAGTGTAACAAGTTGGGTCACAAGACTGAAGACTGTTGGGGACCAGGAAGGAAAGGAGTAACTTGCTTTGATTGCCAAGGTAAAGGACACATGAAGAATCAATGCCCTGAGCCGTAGAAGAATGCACGTGGTGGAGATAATCAAGGAAAAGCCTATCAACTAGGAGAAGCTGATGCTAAGCAAAACCCGAAAGTTGTTACTGGTACGTTTTTACTGAATAACCGTTACGCTACAGCTTTATTTGATTCTGGTGCGGACAAAAGCTTTATGTCTACAAGTTTCAGTACCTTAATTGATATCAAACCGGTCGAATTAGACGTGAGTTATGAAGTAGAACTAGCTGATGGTAAATTAGTGAGTACCAATCGTGCGCTCTTAGGATGTTCTTTTAATCTTCTGAACCGTATTTTTAAGATAGACTTGATGATCGTCGAATTGGGAAGTTTTGATGTTATTATCGGAATCGATTGGCTGTCCAAGTATAATGCGTCTATTATGTGTGGAGAAAAGAAAGTTAGGATTCCTTTATATGACAAGACCATAGTTATCGAAGGTGATAAATGTAATTCTCGGCTGAAGATCGTTTCGTGCATTAAAGCTCGTAAGTATATCGAAAGAGGTTGTGAGTTATTCCTAGCTCATGTATCGGAGAAGGAATCGAAGGAGAAACGTATCAAAAATGTTCCAGTCATTCGTGACTTTCCTGAAGTGTTTCCGGAAGATTTGCCTGGGCTTCCGCCTCCAAGGCAAGTAGAATTCCAAATTGATCTAATTCTTGGTGTTGCACCGTGGCTCGTGCGCCATATCGTTTAGCACCATCCGAGCTGAAGGAGTTGTCTGTGCAAATTGCAAGAACTATCTGATAAAGGTTTTATACGACCGAGTTCGTCACCTTGGGGAGCTCCTGTTTTATTCGTTAAGAAGAAAGATGGTTCGTTCCGTATGTCTATCGATTACCGAGAGCTAAATAAGCTGACGATCAAGAATCGTTATCCGCTTCCAAGAATTGATGATCTATTCGATCAACTTCAAGGTTCTCGTGTTTTCTCTAAGATTGATCTTCGTTCTGGTTACCATCAACTTCGTGTACGCGAGGAAGATATTCCTATTACAGCGTTTAGGACTCGTTATGGTCATTATGAGTTCCGAGTTATGCCTTTTGGTTTGACTAATGCACCTGCTGTATTCATGGACTTAATGAATCGCATTTGTAAGCCGTATCTTAATAAATTCGTGATCGTTTTCATCGATGATATTCTAATCTACTCCAAGAGTAATGAAGAGCATGCCGAACACTTAAGAATTATCTTGAACTTGTTAAAGGACGAAAAGTTGTACGCTAAATTTTCAAAGTGTGATTTTTGGCTTAATTCTGTACAATTTCTTGGACATGTGATTGATAAAAGTGGGGTACATGTTGATCCTCTGAAGATTGAAGAAATTAAGAATTGGAGTGCTCCTACTACTCCAACTGAAGTGC
>JANFOE010002966.1:0-68779 GCA_025667525.1 Glebionis coronaria
GATTTTCTCAAAGTCCAAGGAGGAACACGAAGACCATCTTCGTACAGTACTACAGATTCTTCGCCAGAAGAAGCTGTATGCTAAATTCTCCAAGTGTGAGTTCTGGTTAGACAAGGTGGCATTCTTAGGTCACATTGTATCAGCAGAAGGAATCACTATGGATCCAGCGAAGGTTGAGGCCATTACTAAGTGGCCAAGTCCGACATCAGCGGCGGAAGTCCGCAGTTTCTTAGGCTTAGCTGGCTATTACCATAGGTTCGTGGAGAACTTTTCCCGCCTAGCACTACCATTGAACAAACTGATGCGGAAAGGGGAGAAATTCGTCTGGACTGAAGATCGAGAGAAGAGCTTTGAAGACCTGAAGCAGAAGTTAGTATCTGCACCTATTATTACTCTACCATCTGATACGGGTGGATTTCAAATCTACAGCGATGCATCGGGGAAGGGACTTGGCTGTGTTCTCATGCAACATGGGAAAGTGATCGCGTATGCTTCGCGGCAGCTTAAGCCTTATGAAGAGAATTACCCCACGCACGATCTGGAACTTGCTGCAGTCGTGTTTGCATTGAAGATATGGAGACACTACTTATATGGAGAATCATGTGACATTTTCACGGACCACAAGAGCTTGAAGTATATCTTCACTCAACGTGAATTGAAAATGGGGCAGAGGAGATGGTTAGAGCTGTTGAAGGATTATGACATTAATCTACAGTATCATCCCTGAAAGGCAAATGTAGTGGCAGATGCTCTTAGCAGGAAGTCCGGAATGATCAACGGCATTAAAATCGAAGAGGAAGTCATCAGACACTTGGAGCGACTAGACATCGAGATCATGGTACGTGGATACCACGGTTACTGGGCTAATCTTAGAGTAGAACCCGAGTTACTATCTAAGATCAAGGAAGCTCAGAAGGATGACGGAGAAATCTGGGCGATAGTACAGAATTTGGAGAAGCAGACAGAATTCAGAGTAGATGCAGATGGTATCGTATGGCAGGGCACTAGACTTTGTGTTCCTGACAACCAAGAACTCCGAGAAGCTTTGCTAGCTGAAGCTCATAGCTCCCCATTCTCGATACATCCTGGTTCAACTAAAATGTACCATGACATCAAGCAGTACTTTTGGTGGAGTGGTATGAAACAGGATGTGGCCACTTACGTCTCCAAATGTCTTACCTGCCAGCAGGTTAAGATCGAGCATCAACGATCTGGCGGTCTCCTTCAACCGTTAGAAATTCCAGAGTGGAAGTGGGACAAAATCACCATGGATTTTGTTACCGGTCTTCCGCCTACCAAAAGGAAGCACGATGCGATTTGGGTTATCGTTGATCGACTTACCAAATCAGCTCATTTCTTACCGATCCGCAAGGAAGATCCGGTAAGTAAACTCGCAGATACGTACATACGAGAGATCATGAGACTCCACGGTGCACCATCCAGCATCGTCTCAGACAGAGATCCTCGATTCACTTCGCGCTTTTGGAAAAGTCTGCAGAAAGCTTGGGGTACACAACTTAAGCTTAACACGGCTTTTCATCCTCAAATGGACGGACAGTCTGTTGGGTCTACTAGATGTAGATCTTGCAGCCTGTCAGGAACGGTGAACGACTTCTGTAATCACAAGTCAATCCACAGAGAGACTCTATACACAATATGAATGCAGAATACAAATATAATAAAGAAGAACAGAATAACTATAAAGACTTGATCCTTTCTAAGGATTTCTAATATTGATAATGACTAGAACTATCTTTGATGAAGGTGTATCTAACCCTTCTGCCTAAGGTTCCTTTTATACTACAAGGAAACCCTAATACAGCATTAAACAAAACGTGTAAAACTGATATGCATATCCTTTCCTAACATATCTCATGCATATCCTAACAGAATAATAAATAAATAATAAAGTTTGACTTTGACTAGGACCAGGAGCACGACTTGCTCCTACTACTACTAGAACCAGGAGGAACTACATACCTCCTAGTCTACCTATTACATTTAACTATTCCAATGGTCCTAACAATCCTCCCTTAAACTTGAATTTGACCTGTTGAGTTCAAGTTTCCTGGAAAACGTGCAATAAAGCTCGAGGATTGAATCAGCAAAAGAAATAGCAGCATCAGCAAGATAAGAAATAGAAGAACCGCCGCAACATGAAACACTAGAAGCTTCTCCAAAGATTGAAACAAATCAGCATCGTGTTGAATCTTGACAGCAACATGAGCAGATTTGATGAGCCTTTACCAAGTAGCTGCTCGCTCTTGGGCTAGCCAGTCTTTCTGGTGGAATAAGCATCACCCTAGGAGACCAGAACCCAGCCCAACTATTAGAACGTGAATCAATGGTGAGTGGGAGTACCCTGATGATTTTAGGCAAACCATCACAGCCGTCAACGGATTTGATATGTCTTTACCAGAAGCCGTACCCTTCTGGACTCGCCAACTCTTAGCAATGAAGCATCGGTGAGTTGAGAACCCTATAGCTTTAAGCAAGCTATTATAGCTATCAACGGATTTGATAAAATGTTTACCAAGAGCCGTACCCCCTTGGATTAGCCACTTTTCAGTCTAGGACCATGGCAAGTGAAAACCATCCTGTTTTGGGTAACCTAGCAACCATCAACGGATTTAAGAATCGCACCAGGAGCCATACCCTCAAGGTGAATCAACTCTTTCTTGTCGATTAGACATGGTGAGTTGAGGACCATTTGTTGTGAGGACCAAGTCCAACACCAGATGAAACCAGTAACCAGCACAAGGACAATTCAGCAACCAGAACCCAAAGTGTGAATCAGTAAATGGTATCATATTCACAAGTGTAAAATCCATGATGTGTTTAAAGTATAAGCAGATATTATATAAAAAGTATAATTTTTTTTCATTATTATTATTTTTTTTAACTATAAAGAATGAAGTTCACCAATCACTTTACATATTGGTGAAAAGAATGATAATATGAACAAATGATCAAAAACACAAAACAAAAACACTTACAAACCAACCAAATCAGAGACCAGAAGCAGCCTTCTTATCTGCTTTCAAACGAGCCTGGATCCCTTCCACCAACGCAGTTGCCATAGAGGACTCATTCCCTGATGGAGCATTTGAAATCTGCAAGTGACAAGCCAACATAGCCTCCATCGAAGCAATCGTCAAAGGATAATCCACGTTTGTGAGCATGAAAACCATATGACCAGATTCCAACTCCAACATATGCACACCACATCCCGCATATAACTTCCATCACTGAATAACCCATTGCATCTGATCCTTCCAGACACCAGAAACAGGAGCATGAGGAGGTGCATCAAGCATCATCTTAAGATCAGCCCATACTCGCAGACCAGGCCAGGAAGACACAGCCATAGGATCAACAGGCATGCCGGTATCCACAAACCCATATAAAGCCATAAGATCCTTACGATCAGCCCAAGACAAAATACCCTGCAGACCCGAAGCTAACCGCACAGACCCATCACTAAGTGTAATTCGATGAGATACCATACCAGGAAGAGTCGTGGAACGCGCAACCGTCCAACCAGTTATATATCCATTTTCCAAAGGCAAATCAGAGTCACTGTCAGAAGCTGCATCAATTAGATTTTCAGGATCACGCTTCTCATAGGGGATCGTCTTGCCACGTCTAACACGTCGAGCCAATTTCTGGCGAAGCGAACGACGAGGTGTGGTATCACTAGGTGAGGGTTCAACCTTTACCTTTACCTGAGCAGCAGTAGTGGGAGTAGGGGAAGTAGACTCAAGAGTTTGCCCACCCAAGGGATCAACAGGAGCTGCACTAGAAGAAGGAATAGGTTGAGAACCAGGAACTGGTGGTGATGGTGATGCCATATCAGATGTAGGAGTAGTGGTGGTTGTGGTAGCAAAGGTGGTGGTGGTAGCATGTGTTGTGGTGGTAGCAGGACCTGAAGAAGAAACCAGAGGAGCAACCAAAGGATTAGTGGTGGTACCAACTGTAAAAGCAACAAAAACCGAGGGAATAGCAGCAGAACAAGGAGTAGGATCAGATGGAGGACCAGTAGTAACAGCAAGTGAAGAAGTGGTCACCACACGTGGAGAAGGAAGATAGATAAATCGCTCTGGAATTGGGGTGCTTTGATGCTTGACCATTCTTTCATATAATGCTTTAAGTTCATCAAAAGACAAAACCCGAACCCTGTCCCACTTCCAACCAGTTTGAAAATAAGCAGCCGACTGATACTTCACATATCGCTGCATCTGCTTTCGCTCCTCAGTTCTCGATAAAGGTCTGTTCTTACGCTTCTCACGAAGCTGTGAAGCAAGCGCCAACTGATGCTTGCGCATCAACACCATAGCTCTAGGAATACAGTTATGCTCATCCACATCCGCACCTAAAAGATCAGTGAACTGGGAATAATCCCTGGTAAGAATAGTCAACACCTGCATCCAATCACTATCATTCCAATGCATTGCATCATGCTGGACTTGTTCACGTCTCTGCTGTTGAAGCGCTTCCTCCTCAGCCCGAGTAGCTTCATCAATTTCGGCTTGCATCCGTTGAGCAGCCTCCTCACCCAACCTATCCTCCTCAAGATGTCTGCGTGTACGCTTACGAGGTGGTGAGGGAGCATCAGTCATGGGAGCCTTCCCCTTTGGATCATAGGATGGACCAGCATTGGAACCAGCAGTAGGACCAGAAGCACCATCCATAGGAGTGGAAACACCAGCAGGAGAAGGAACACTGGAGGATGTCGGAGGAACCGGCAAATCATCATACATATTATCAACAAAGGCAGCCTTTGCAAACAAGGTCAAACCATCCTCAACACGATCCTTAATTTCATCATCAGAATCAGAATGAACCACATGCTTCTTTCGTCGTCTTTGCTGAGTCTCCAAAGCTTTGATGCGATCAGCCATAGGAAGAACAAACTCCCTAGTAAGTTTCCGGTGTTGATTCAAATCAGCTTCCAAGGAAAGAATCCGCGCATGATACCTGTGCATAAGATCAAGTAACAAAATAAGTGTAATAGGCTCCTCCGCCTGCCCATCAAGAGGACTTGGGTCAGGGAAGGCGTCATTGGAGCCCGAAGCAACAGACGGGTCAACATTAGGAGTACTAGCACCAAAAGGCTTATCAGAAGAGTGTGGAGCAGGACTAGGAGGGGGAGTCTCCACAAATGGAGACTTATGTGGTACTGAAGAAGGACCAGCCTTGGAAGTGGATGGTCTGTCAACCACCACCTCCTCAACCAGCTCCTCCTCAACCACATGAGAAGCACCACCAGCAGGAGCCTCCTCCTCCATTGGGTCATCATATCATCAAGTTGAGGTTCCTCCTCGGCTTGATCAACAGGAGGAACAACAACATCAGGAGGACCCTGAGTCAGCCCCAACATGGCCGCAGAAAGGGGCCTCCACTCCCCACTATACCCATGGACCATATTATAATACACTTTGGCAGTAAGCTTAGAAGGCACATGCTCATTCCTATCACGAGGGATACAAACCAGTATTTGTTGTAAAAACCTAGGATACATGAGAAACTTCTTCCTAGAACCAGCACTAGATAGATTACTAACCATCTCCTCAAACAAATAACGAGAGAAATTAAAAACTCTACCCTGAGCTAAGCAAATGAGACCAGTAGCCAAAGGAGTAGGGGAAGCATCCCAACTCCCAGACTTGGGACTTAAACAATGAATTAGAAAATGCACTAGAAGCTTCCATTGGGGGGAAAACCTATTCTTCTGGAAGTTAAACTTCCCCCCATGATTGTACCCTATAGCAGCCATCCCCTCCAACACCTCCGCATTGGGGATGGAAACAACCCCACCTTCATCCTGAAGATGAAGGGAAGATCGAATAGAAGCCTCAGACACCACGTATGAACGTCCATCTATGGTAGCATGGAGTTCTCGTGGACGACCAACCACAACCACAAGACGAGCAGATGCCCAAAACTGACGAATGACACTATCATAAATAGTGGGACATATAGTAAAAGCATACCTTAGGTTCGAAGCCTCAATGAAGTCCAGAATGTCAGTAAAATCATCACGATGTGGACCATCTCCTAGATAGGCGACCTTGTTGTGAGCAGGTTGGTATACTAGGGCAGCCATGGATCTTGATTAAATGAATGGAAGATGATTTTGGTTAGGGTTGAGAGAGTAGGATCGGTTGTGTGTGTGTTATGAGTGGTATGAATGAGTCAAGTTGGGGTTGATTGGCCATAAATAATGGAGATAGTAACTGTTCATTGACCCCTAATAATGGGGGGTTTCCCTTTCAAATTAGACAATTATTACATAGTAACCACTTGCCCCTTTTAACATAATTTCCAAATTCCAATTTACCATAGTTAAATAAGAGGGTAAATACCAGAATTGGAAGCGTTGACTAAAAGTCAAAGCGCACAATGGTCAGACTAGAAGCAAAATGTGGTCAACAAAAGTCAATAAGAATGAACAGTGTCCCAGACCAGTACCAGAAGCCAAGCATCACTTGACAAAGAAGGATCTTTAACCACCAGAAGCCAACCAATAATGACTAGAAGCTAACCAATGAGGACTAGAAGCCAGTCATGAAAGAGTATAACCACCAGAAATGAGCAAAATCCTCCACCAGGAGTAACACACACCACCAGAACCATTGCAATATGTTGTTAAAATCTACCAAAATGTTAGTCTGTGCAAAGTAATATGTACATGAAGCCTCCCCTGAGGCTTAGCCTCCCCTCAATCCTAAACCTCAAGTATTGACCATCCCAATGTGAACCACTAAGTGGTTGAACCGATGACCATCAAATGCTTTTGTCAGCAAATCAGCAACATTATCATCCGTATGAACTTTAAGAACCTGTATCAACTTCTTCTCATTGGCATCCCGTATAAAATGGTGCCTAATTTCAATATGCTTTGTTCGCTGATGAAAAACAGGATTCTTCACAATGCAGATAGTACTTTGATTGTTAATGAAAATTTTGGTGTTCATAAAATTGAACCCATAATCCAACATCTGATTTTGGATCCACAATACATGTCCACAATAGCTAGCAGGAGCAACGTATTCAGCTTCTGTTGAAGAAGTAGCTACTATCGTCTGTTTCTTGCATATCCATGAAATAAGTCGACGACCTAAAAATTGACAACCACCAGTAGTAGACTTTATGTCATTATTAGCACCTGCATAGTCACTATCACTATATGCTTCTAGAACAAAAGGTGATTCTCTAGGATACCATAAGCCCAGTTTAGGTTGAGCCTTGATATACTTGAAAATCTTCTTCACTGCATTCAAGTTCGAAGCCGTTGGAGTCACCTGATGTCTAGAACAAGCACTTACTGCAAACATGATATCCGGACGTGATGCAGTCAAATACATGAGTGAGCCAATCATAGACCTGTACATGTGAACATTGACCGGGGGGTCTGGCTCATTCTTAAGTTTGACTTTAGCAACTTCATAAGGAGTTGCTGCTGGTCGAAGAGGATCTATGTCAAACTTCTGAAGAATCTCATGAACATATTTATCTTGACTAATGAAGATCCCATCCGACTGTTGCTTGACTTGTAGGCCAAGGAAGAAAGAAAGCTCTCCCATCGCACTCATCTGAAATTCGCCTTTCATCAAGTGTTCAAACTCATCACACCATTCCTTCCTAGTAGAACCAAAGATAATGTCGTCCACATAAACCTGAAAAAGGATAATGTCCTTGGTATTCCTCCTAAGAAATAGTGTTTTGTCAATAGTACCTCTTCTATAGCCATTCTTTAACAAGAAAGTTGAAAGACGCTCATACCAAGCTCTAGGAGCCTGATGTAATCCATAAAGAGCCTTGACCACCTTGTAAACTTTCTTGGGATGAAGTGGATCTACAAAGCCCTTAGGTTGAGTGACATACACATCCTCATCAATTTTGCCATAGAGAAATGCACTCTTGACATCCATCTGAAACACCGTAAAGCCCCCATAAGAAGCAAAAGCCAAAAACAGACGAATGGCCTCAATCCTTGCAACCGGAGCAAAAACTTCAGTGTAGTCAATGCCCTAAATTTGAGTGTGTCCCTGTACGACAAGCCTAGCTTTATTCCTCACGACAATTCCCCGTGCATCCTTCTTGTTCTTGAGAATCCATTTGGTATTGATTGCTATCTTTCCATCTGGTAAGTCAACCAGAACCCAAACAATCTGAAACAAGAATTGTTGCATTTCCTCCTGCATAGCCTCCACCCAACTTAGATCCTCAAGAGCATGAGAGACTGACCTAGGTTCCACCTATGAAAGAAAACAAGCAAACAAACAGTGTTGAAAGTCCGTATGATTATTACGCTTTTGATCTTCAATATAGCTCACAAGAGCATGATGATCAGACGAGGCCTTCTTCTGCATTCTGCGTGTCTTGACAGTAGAACCAGGATCTCCAATGATTTGGTTGGTAGGGTGATCTTTGTGTGATTGCAAGACTGGATTGGAAGCTACCTCCACTTCTGGTGCCAAGTTATTGAGATCACCAACAAAGTCAGCATCATATGAAGCAGCGTTGAAAATCCCATCTACTAGTTGTTTATGAATATCATCCAGCTTGGTAGAAGACTTATTTTGATGGTTCCCCAAATTAGAAGGACTGGAGAAACGAGTATTTGAAGCAGACTCACTAGCTGGAGTACCAATAGGTGATAAGCTAGCACTAGGAGTAGAAGCTGGGGTACCAGGAGCAGCTTTGTCAGTAGGCGTATTCAAGGGAAACTCAAAACCACCTTGAGCAGCTGCTGTAGTAGCTTCTTGTTGTTGTTTGACTAGAGTGTCAAGAGCTACTTGGGAATCTAGTACATCCAATGGAGTTGCATCACTAGGAGGAGTAGGAGAGACTGTGGTGGAGTAGGATGGAACCACAAAAATGTCATCCTCGTCATCTGAATCAGAAAGACTAGAAGGAACACCTGTACTAGAAGTTGCAAACACTTGTGGACCTGCATCATGGTTAGTTTTGAAATGAAAATATCCTAACGAATCACTAAGATAATCAAGATCAAAATACCATTCAGGACCCTTGCCTTGGATGTTTGACTTCTTTTCAAAATACCTGATATTTATAGTTTCAATGATCCGCTTGGCTTGGAGATTGTAGACACGATAAGCCCGAGAGTGAGTTGAATATCCCACAATGTATCCTTTATCTGCCTTGCCATCAAACTTCCCCAAATAGTCACTAGTATTCAGAATGGTTACTGGACACCCAAAAGGCTTCAAATGAGCAATATTTGGAACTTTGCCCGTTAGAAGCTCATAAGGAGTCTTCTTGTGAGGATTGGTAATAGAAACCCTATTCAAAATATAACTTGCAGTATTAACGGCTTCTGTCCAGAACATGGTTGGAAGCTTGGAATCGGCAAGCATTGTTCTTGCTGCTTCTATTAGTGTCCTGTTCTTTCTCTCTGCCACGCCATTCTGTTGAGGAGTTCTTGCTGCACTATAATCTCTTTTGATGCCCTTAGCATTACAAAGTGCTATGAGGTCTTTATTTTTGAACTCGGTTCCATTATCACAACGAATACCTTTAACCTTCTTGGTCAACTGGTTCTCTATAAGGGTAAGAAAATCTCTAAGAATTGAGTAGGTCTCACTCTTGGCAGCCATGAAGAACACCCACGTAAACCTGCTATATCCATCAGTTACCACCAGACAGAATTGTTTGTGGTCAATGCTCCTAATGGAAGTAGGACCAAATAAATCCATGTGTAGTAGTTACAGTGGTTCAGTAATAAGACTAAGAGCAGTAATGGCCTTGAAGGATGCTTTGTGCTGTTTGCCTTTGCTGCAAGCAATACAATTTATATCATTTCTAAACGACTTGGGAGGTAAACCAGAGACCAGATTCAGATTTGCTAGTTTGTGAATGGTCTTGAAGTTCACATGCCCCATCCTTCTGTGCCATTGAGTGGCTTCATCTTCTGAGGCTTTAGAAACCAGACATGCTAGTTGACCCGTAGGGTTGACTTCATTCAGCTTGATGCTATAGAGATTGTGTCTTCTAGGGATTCTGAGCAGAACCTGTGCGTCATCCGGAAGCTGAAAGTCTTTAGAGAGCACAAGTGCATCAGTATCCGTGAAGAGAACAAACTGCTTCTTGTCATAAATCTGAGAGACAAATATCAAGTTTAAGTGCTGAAGTGCTTCCACATAGTAGACCTGCTCAAAATTTAGATTAGGCGTCTTAATTGTTCCTTTGCCAGTGATCCTGCCTTCACCTCCACCAAAATAGACCTTGCCGCCTTGAAATGGTACAAAGTTAGAGAGAAGACTTTTATTTCTTGTCATGCTCCTGGAGCAACCACTATCAACAATGCCTAAACTAGGATCTTGGTATGGAGTAACCTACAACAACAAGATAAGAAAAATGCAAAAGTTAGTGTCTTAAGGGGACCCAAACCTTTTCAGGTTTGAGCCTGCCTTGTGGATCTTTAGTAGAGAGCCAAGAAGATTGATGAGATCCACCGTTGTTCCTTGGTTGCCTATGCATCATATGGGTATTATTGTTTGACCAAAAACAACCTGCTGAGGGCTTAACAGCAGTTCCCAAACTTCCCAAACCAAAATACATGTGGTCAAAATTATGTGGATAAATTGGATTAAAATTTTGAAAATAGTTACTGGTGGATCTATTTGTTGTTAATCCAATGTTTCTCCAATGATCAGAAGGTAATGGAGAGGACCTTCTAGAAGAAGAAAACGATTGAGCACTAGGATTGAGTCTTCTAAAAGTATATGTGGCAGCTCCTGGTGGACCAGGAGCAAGAAATGCTTGATTAACAGAAGCATGTGTGTCATAAAAGTCACAATCTTTAATCAAATGAAATGCACTTCCACAAACAAAACATGTTTTAATAGACCTTTTATTAGAATGACTTTGTTTCATACTGCTAACTTTATTACACACAATTCTAGGAGAAACATTCTTCCTAGGACTCAATAAACTAGGACCAGACACACTTGACTTAAAAGCAACTCTTTCTTCACACATCCTAGCACCAATAGCAGCATGATCATTCGACTTGGAACTTGTAGGTCTTGACTCTTCACTTGAACCACTTGATGCAGAGTCACTGGCTTTGTCACTGAAAGTACACGAGACAAAGTCATTAGAATTAGTAGAACTTTTGTGGGACTCGTGCATCTGTGATTCATCCAAGTCATTATGCCTAGAAGTGGGCATGAAAGTTCCAGTAAGAGGGGGAGGGACAGCATGCATTTCTGCTGCTGGTTTAAACCTATTGTACCTAGGTTCTCCCTCTTCCTCTTTGTCGGCATCAAAGACACTCGAAAAAGATAAATCAAACACATCTTCTGAATCAATATATTTATCAAATCCTAACCCTCTTTTAGTCCTACCAGACATGCTACTATCAATTAATTTTGAAAGATTTTTAGGTGCCTTTTGCCATTTTTCAAATCTCAACATTGTAGCATCTAATCTTTCTTGCATCTCCTGTTTTTCTTTTATACTGGCATCTTTTACCTTTTCTGTATATTTAAGCATATTAGTTGTGTTTTCTAAATCGATGCTCAGAATCCTAATTTTATCCTCATACTCACGTTGAGTATCTTGTAGCCACCTCTTTTGTTGTTCCAATGTGTTTAATGAAGCCTTATAGGCTTGAACCTCTAAAAAATATTTATCATTCTGTTCATTTACTTCATTAAATTGGGACAACAATTCTGAGTATTTATCATGACAACCAAGAGGACATTGTTGTACCTGAGGTGAGATGCCCATTAGAGCAAACTCGTCTGCTTCTTCTGCATCAGATAGATTTCCAGCAATCATTGCAAACACGTCAGTCGAGGATTCAGCTGATTCCAAAGTGGTAGTCTGATGATCATTCCAGTTGACCATAGAGTCAACAGATACCAATGCCTTCTTGTCATCTTTTACCTCCTGAACCTTAAAAGCTGAGTACCTGCTCTTCTCCTGGTCATTCTTGCTAGGGCATTCCCTTGCAAAATGACCTTGTTGCTGACAGTTATAGCATCGAACCTTGCTTCTGTCGAATCTTGCTGGCTCCCGTGGGTTGTAATTGAATTTTCGACCTGCTTTCTTCTCAAACTTGTGAACCCTAAGAGTGAGCATGGCCATCTGCCATTTCAGATCCATTTCATCCAGGTCAAGTTTATCGACCTATTTGAAGTCATCAAAAGAAAGTTGTTGTTGAGCATCAACATCAGCCACAAAAGAATGAAGAACGGCTTCTACCATACTACCAGACTTGGCAGTAGGATCAGGAGCAGAAGTATGCTGAAAAGTATGTTGAGAAGACATAGTATTGCTAGGGCTACTAGCATATGACATGGGAATGGATGCCATAGAACTCACAAAGGCAGAATTAGCAGGAGTGGGAAAAGAATCACTTGAATATCCTCTCACACGAGGTTCAAAAGTTTTGAGCTTATGAAATAGATCATCAAAATTGAGATAGTCAAGCCCACCTTTTGCTTTGAGAGAGATTACCACCTGATTCCATAAGTAGGGTAAGGCTCTAAGAAACCTTGCATTAATATCACCATCGTCAGGCTTTGAACGAAGTTGATTCAATTGGCTCAATATCTTTTGGAAGCTGTCATACCCTTGATGCAAACCTTCCGTTTCGGATATTTTGAATTCTGTAAATTCATCTCTCAGCATGGATCTTCGCATTTTCTTTGACTCCTCATTCCCACCAAACCTTGCTTTAACTCCATTCCAGATCTCTCTAGCATCATCCAAATGGTAGAAGTCACCTATGTGATCATCAGGAAGAGATTGAAGCAAAATAGTTTTTGTTTTGACCTCCTTCTGAATAGCTATGATTTCTTCATGAGATTTAGGGTCAAGAAGAGTAATATTACCATTCTTGTTTCTTCCAGTTAGCTTCGTGCTGTTCCCATTCAGAATAACCTTCCAAAGGTCTTGATCAGTATTGGTGATCCACCATTCCATCTTCATTGTCCAACTATCATATTCATCCTTTTTCAGAAGAGGGAATTTACCATTCGTGTTGGAAACCATAGCAACGATCTGCTGAGGTTGCACAGGTTTAGGAGTGCTGTCTTCTCCTGTTTGAGTAGAAGTTGAGGCAGACATGATAAAAAAATGTCAGTAATAAGAAAACTTGATTCTTCTTGTATAGAGACCCTCCCAGGCTTTGATACCACTTGTTGGGTCTACTAGATGTAGATCTTACAGCCTGTCAGGAACGGTGAACGACTTCTGTAATCACAAGTCAATCTACAGAGAGACTCTATACACAATATGAATGCAGAATACAAATATAATAAAGAAGAACAGAATAACTATAAAGACTTGATCCTTTCTAAGGATTTCTAATATTGATAATGACTAGAACTATCTATGATGAAGGTGAATCTAACCCTTCTGCCTAAGGTTCCTTTTATACTACAAGGAAACCCTAATACAGCATTAAACAAAACGTGTAAAACTGATATGCATATCCTTTCCTAACATATCTCATGCATATCCTAACAGAATAATAAATAAATAATAAAGTTTGACTTTGACTAGGACCAGGAGCACGACTTGCTCCTACTACTACTAGAACCAGGAGGAACTACATACCTCCTAGTCTACCTATTACATTTAACTATTCCAATGGTCCTAACACAGTCGGAGCGAACCATTCAGACATTAGAGGATATGTTGAGGTCATGTGCGCTGGAATGGACGGGTGATTGGGACGAATACATCTGTTTGGTGGAGTTTGCATACAACAACAGTTGGCACGCAAGCATCAAGTGTGCTCCATTTGAGATGTTGTATGGCAGGAAGTGTCGCGCCCCAATCTGCTGGGATCAGGTTGGCGAGCGAACACTCGAAGGACCGGAAATCATTGAGATGCAAAACGAGAAGATCGCAGTAGTTAGGCAGAAAATTCAGGAGGCACGGTCACGACAAAAGAGTTACGCCGATAAGTATCGTAGGGATTTACACTTTAACGTAGGAGATCACGTCTTCCTTAAGGTTTCGCCGGCACGTGGTGTTAGACGCTTCAGGATTAAAGGGAAGCTCAGTCCTCGTTTCATCGGACCGTTTGATATCATTGAACGAGTCGGTGAAGTATCTTACCGATTGGCGTTACCTCCGCAGCTTTCGCATGTGCAAAATGTGTTTCATGTGTCCTTACTCAGAGGGTACCAATATCATCCCCTTCACATGGTTCAGTATCCACTGGAACAGATACGTGAAGATCTCACTTTTATAGAAGAACCCGAACGAGTTCTTGACAGACAAGAACGAGTCATGAGAAAGAAGACAATTCCATTCGTCAAAATTCTATGGAGGGATCATACCGAGCGGGAAGCCACTTGGGAAACGGAGGAGTCTATCCGGGCTTCTTACCCTCATTTCATATTTTGAATTCAGGTATGTTCTTCTTTCCAGTTTACTTTATCTATAATTCGGGGACGAATTATTCTTTTTTGGGGGGAAGAGTTGTAAAACCCACATGCTTTTACCATGCATAGTACCCTTAGGATCGTACGTACTAGTTAAAAACTTTCCTAATATAGCATGATTACGATTACGTGTTAGGAGTTTACGTATTACGTACGTGTTAGAACACGATAAGTATTTTATATGCACGATCACGTAATAATTATTTAGCAATAATTAATCACGAACATGCGATCACGAAATCACGAACGTAATTAAAACACGAGCTATTATTAATTACGTATATATATTTATTACGAGCGTAATTAAATATATTAGATTATGGTATTTACGTAACGAGAACATTTAAAACACGAACATAAATAAACATAAACGAGTAACTAAATAACGAGACACGAAAAGAGGTACGTAACCCCATAGGGGGGTCCCTACCCACGGCCAAATAAGGGCAATGGGCCAAGCCCATTGTCAATTTTACTAAGAGGGGGTTATATTTAGTTTTCACTACTCAAATTAAGTTACAGAAGATTTTTAAGAAAAACCTAAAAACCCTTTATCCCTTGTTCTTTGTGCCGCCACCTATATATCACCATACAAGGTGATTCTTTGATCTTGGATCTTGAAGATTTGTTGTTTGTTCGTGTTTGTTCTTCATCCTCTTGATCCACGAATACGGTAAAACCTTTTTAAACCTTTTCTTTTAAATTATTTTATTAATTATGAACATGTGATGTTTTTATAAAAACATATTAATTAATCATAGATCTAACATGTTTTGAGGATTAATTAAATCAAAGGGTCGATTTAAGGGGTGTTTTGTTTTGGCCGCAGGCTGCAACCGACCCCAAGGGGGTTTCAGTTTGCTTAGCTGACCACCACCCAGACCATATGGTCTTGGTTGGTGCGTGTGGATCCCACGGCAGCAAGGGGTACCCCGATTTGGTTCGGGGTACGGTGTCGATTCATGTCCGGTTCATGTTTTTAAGTTTAGATCCAGTTCATGGTTTATGTTAGTTTTTTTATGTTATGAACTTATGTTAAAATTAAATTAATAATGATGTAATTAATTTAATAACATGACTTAGGTTAATTAATTATAAATGATCATGAAATTATTTTAACCTAAGTATTAATATTTAAGACTTATAATTAATTAATTATTTTAAAAACCATGGATATAATTAATTAATTAACATGACTTAGGTTATATTATTAATATTTAATAATACACATTTTAACCTAAGTATTTAATATATTTAATTAAAAATGTTATACTTTAATTAAATATTATAACCTTTAGTTTAATTAAATTTCATGAAATAATTATTAAACTATAAAATATATCATATGACTTAGAAAATAATCATGAAAACACTTAGGCTTATTTACTTAGCTTATTTAACCAGCTTATTTCTAATTATGGAAACTTTCTATTTTTAGAAACTTAATTAAATAAGGCAGCTAATTTATTTATGGAAACCAACTATTTTTTTAGAAACTTAATTAAATAAGGCAGCTAATTTATTTTTGGAAACCAGCTATTTTTAGAAACTTATTTATTTAAGGCATCTAATCTATTTCTGGAAACTTATTTAATTAAGGCAGCTAATCTATTTATGAAAACTTTCTATTTTTAGAAACTTATCTATTTTAAGCAGTAAATCTATTTTTGGAAACTTTCTATTTTTGGAAACTTTATATTTTTGGAAACTTTATATTTTTGGTAACTTTCTATTTTTGGAAACTTTCTATTTTTGGGAACTTTCTATTTTTGGAAACTTTCTATTTTAGGAAACCTGCTATTTTTGGAAAGTTACTTATTATTACGCAGTAAGTATAATAACACATGAAATACCAGAAATACTTAATCAGATTAAGCAGAGTATAAGATTTAATACAGTTTAAGGCTTTAAACAGTAAAACATAGTAAGAACATATAAAATAAGCTAAGACATGACATAAAACCAGCTATGTATTTAGTAAGCAGATACTTATTTCATGTATGTATTTATGTAGCACTAGTGTTTCGGAAGTAGGATTCTCGTAGTTCGTCGTTCTCGTTCACTGGACATAAGGTACGAATTCCCGTCCTTTCAGTATGGACATTCTTTCCTTATTAGGATTTCCCCGTATGCAGCCAACTGTTTTCCCGTAGTATAAGTATGAGTTTGATTGCTTATGTTTAAATATGATTACCTATAGCCATATACATGCATGACCAGTTTCACCTAGTTATGGAGGTACCATAACCATAACATTAGAGGCACTAATGTTATGACTTCACCACGGCGGAGTGATTGCTCGTGGCGTCCCTTCAGCTTTTGGCCATTTATTATATTTATCATGTGGGGCGTATGGGTGCATCCTAGTTACATGTTTTTATTCAGGATTACATGGTGAATGTGGTGTGTGCCTTGCATCCTTCACAAGGAGCTGATCCCTCCTACCCATAAAACCAGTATATTAAATTAGAGACAGCCCCTCTAATTTTCATGATGAGGTCACCCCTCCAATTATTCATGCACAATGGATTTTCATGACCTATATTGGCTAATGGTAAAATATGACTAACAGTTTTTATAAGATAAACATAAGACTTTCAAACTATAAAACCAGTTTTATTAAGACTTAACCAGGTTACTCGGGGCTTAGTTTTCTTCCACTGTTATTATGTTATATGCTTATCCTATTCATGCTTTATTGTACATCCGTGCACTGAGCGTATTGCTCAGTCGTTTTCCTTTTCTATGTTCCCAAAACGGCAGGTACTCAGGGACGCTCGTAGACACTAAGAGTACGTGCATATGGACTGGAAGCTGTCTATCCTTCTTTACATTATGCATTTCCTTTCTTTATGATACTTATGCTTTGGACATTGTTTAGTCCTTTTCCTTTACTATACTATGTTTGTGTGTGATGAGCTTTACTTTTATACTACCGATGTTTGATTCTGGTATTTTCCTTTATATGGTCAAGTAATGTTTAGACATTTTACCTTGTATTCTTTGATGACACGCCATAATTACTGTGATATTTCCATTTCCAAAATGGGGTGTTACATTTCACTTGCCAGCTACCACAAGACAACAAAAGCAGTCACATGATCCTTCAAAAGTTCAAACAAGACAAGGGCAAATTTGGAACTTCATTAGCTAGGGTTTACATTTTTTTCAGCTTTCCTAGATAACTTGTAGCCTATATAAAGGCCTTAGTGTGCAACATTTGCACTTTGCTCTTGAATTTTCCTTGTTCACAAATCTGTAAAGCTCATTTTCAGCTGAATGAAATGTGTATGAATTTTGTGAAGAAAGCTCAAGTGCCATTGTTATAATCTGCTTATTATTGTTAATGTTTACTTGTTCTTGAATCAAAAAACCTGTTTTCAAAAGGAGTGTGCAAAAGTTTGCACATTTTCCATTTTTCTTGATATTTTGCTAAGTTCTTGGTCTATCTTGGAATTCTTGGGCTATAAGGTTGATCATAGCATCCTGATATTGTGTTATCAAGGTGTGGTGAAGCTTATAACTTGGGGATAATCAAGTGTGGAGGACAAGAGTTGCATTAATCAAGAAGTTTTCATCTTTCTGTTTTGATAATTGTACTTCTAACTATGTTGATTCTTAGCAGGCTTTGTTGTGGAAGCTTGTACTTGTTCTTGCTAGTACATAAGCTCAAAATTCGTGGGTGTGGATGTACATCCATGAGGTACACACCCTTAATCTCAAAATCTGATAAAATTTTGGATATTTGTGATATTTGAGTGTAACTTGTGTTCTTGTGAATTTTGTGGCTTAATCTTGCTTGAATCTACTTAATACATCTGTTTTTGTGTTAATTTAGGCTTGGGTGGTCTTAAAACTCACTTTTGATTTGAAAATTTTGGTTTGAAAAGTTAAAAGGGTGTTTGGGATTACCTGTTTGAAATCATAACTTGGTATTGTGTTGTTAAGAGTTTGTATTATTGCTTGGTATCTGATATATGCTTGTTTGAGTGCATTTTGCTACAAGTTTTCAACTTTGAAACACCATATTAAACAATCTGCTATAAAATCTTTGTTCTTGACTGTTTTGACCTAGGATCTTGGAAACACTTAGGGTGTATGCATGCTTAGGGCTAAAAGTGGTTTAAACAAAGTTATTATAACCTGTTTGATAGATTTGAGTGGTTGAATCTGGCTTGTTGGTCAATTGCATCAGCAAAGTATAAAACTGCATGTTTTTGTGTTCATCAGTAACTTAAAGTGCTTGAATCTTGCTTAAAACTTTGAATCATTGCATGAAACATGTTTAGACTTGCTTATTTAAGTTTAATATTGCTTGTGTATACATTTGGTTAAGTTTAGCTGGCTGAATTGTGCTAAAAGTGCTTATTGAACCTAAACTGCTTAAGTGTTCATGTCTGTGTCAGATCTGGTGACTGATTGAATTAACTGTATCATTTGGCTGTTGTTGATTGTGATTTTTGATTGTTATTGACTCCTCTTGATCCACTGATCAATTGGGTGCCTTTGTGAAACTTGAAACTAAAAAAAAGTCACTAAAGACAAAAAAAGTCAACAAGTCAACTTATTTGAAAACTTTTTGTTGATTAAGCTTAGTTAAGTCATTTAAAAAGCTTTTGCAATTTGAATCAGCTCTTGGGATAGCCCAGAACTAAAAAACGACTATTTTGTCGTTTTCTGTAGATTGCTTTTTGCATTTTCAGGCTTATTCCTTTGGCTTATTTCAAATTTCTTTTTACAGAAGTCTTAGTTAGCTTAAAAGAAGCTTATGTGTCTAATTTGAGCTTATGGAATTAGCTTATAGCTTAATGGGCCAAAAAGCCCATTAAGAATAAGCTGTTGGGTATAAGCTTGCTTATTTCACATTTTCAGCTTTTGGGCCTTTGGAAAAAGTTGTTCAGAATCAAATTTTGAGTCAAGTAGTGGTTTTTGGGCTAATTTGGGCCACTTTTTCTTATTGGGCCTATACCAAGCCCATTAAGGGACTGTTTCAACTTTAGCCCATTTTCTAGGCCCAATAAGGGTATTTAGGTAATTTCAACTTCATTTATGTGTTATTTAGGTTAAATTTAGCTAGTTTGCAACTTGTTTGAATTTTTTAGGATTTTTGGATTTTTATTAATATTTTAACATTATTTTATTATTAAAAATTAAAAGTCTGATTTTCTAAGTTTTTATATTTTTCCTAGGTTCTAGACACTTAACTAGGAATTTTACAACTTTCCAAATATTTTTAGGGTCTTTCATATATTTTCTAGAATTATATTAAGTTTTAATAGTTTTTAATTGTTTTTAAATAGTTTTAATTAATTTTAAAAATTTTAAAAATAGTTTTAAATTAAGTTAGGGTATTTTAGAGTTTTACAAAGTCATAAAACTCATTTTGGGCTTTTTTTAATTAAACTGATTTTTAGGGCTTTAATTAGCATTAAAAAATCATTATTTAATTAAATAAAAGGTTTGGGTGATTTTTGATTTTTTTTAAACTCTTAATAAATTATTTAGGATTTATTGCAATTTTTTAGGAACTTTTAGAGTAAATTTTTAATTTTGGTGCTTTTATACGGTTTTACGTGTACGACCTTTTCATCTTAGTGTAATCCATCATCGTAACCGTCATTCTCTTCTTATCCCCTTTCTATTTTCTTTCTCATAATCATATAATCACATCATTAATAATTTCATTACACACACACCAAGCCTCCTTGAGAACGATCCCCACTTTGGGTCATAACTCGTGGTTTTCCTAAACTACTTGTGTATTACCCTATTTACGCTCTTTTCCTAAAAGACGTAAAAACACCACCATCAACTCCACAGGTGTTTGGTGTTTGATGTTGTGAATAATATTGTGTAGGGTTCCTTTATTTGAGAACCCTAAATCCGATCGTGATGATTTATATACTGCTGCAGCAATAATGGTTATTAGGGTTTCGGTTATAAACCATAGGTATGTTTCGATGTATGTTGTTCAAGACAGCAGATCGTGATTGAAGTTGATTTGAGGCTGTGGTTTAATAAAAATAATTATGGTTTTGTAAACCCTAGTTTAGATTCGTTGCCAGCATATGGGGTGAATTAAAGCAGATTGTTTTGATGCAAAGATGTGAATGATGGCAGTAGGTCATCACGTGATTCTTTTTTTTAACTGTATTGAAGACTGCTGGTCCCCAAGTTAACAGATACTACTATTACCTCTCTTTGCTTATTGGTTTCCGTTGTTTATTAAACATGGATATATAAAGCGCAACCAATGTCACATGGGTAAGAACATGTTTTTATTGGCAAAGTAAGACAGAGAAAAAGATGTGATGAATTTTATTAATCAAGTTGAGGTGGTCCCCAAGATGTATTCTTCGATTGCTCATATGATGGTTTTAACCGTCAATGGTCCAAGCATGTGGGGTAAGGTTTTGGCTATTATAGAGTACAAAGGAAAGAATGGTAGTATACAGTGTAAATGGACGAATTGAGTTCCCTTTAATATTACATGTTTAGTCACAAAGTACGAAGTAGAAAAGGAGATCAGTGGGGTAAGTATTGTTTTTCATTGATAAAGTTGGTTTCACTGTTCGTATCTTTTCATTGTCCAAGAAATCATGTTTTTATCTACATATACTATTTATTTACGTGGGATTCAAAGAAAAGAGACGTGAGACTGTATGATAAGTATGATGTGCAAATTGAAGTCTTTGTGGTGCGCTCTTTTGATCAATTATTGTAATTGTTATTGTGGGCCAAGTGAATGAAAGAAAAGAACACGGATTGGAGGATTATGCAATGCTGGCACACATGATGAAGTATAGATGATTGAAACTTTAGAATACTTGCAGATTGGCAATTGAAGTATTGATGTGGACTGTGTTGAAGTTTGTCGCAGCCAAAAGAAGACAAAGGAACATATGGTGTCAGTGGTTGATCGAGCCGCTGACAAGAATAAAGTACACACGGACATAGAAGACGCTGACACGTTGTAATTTACACGCTGACAGCATGTTGTCCGATATATGGTTTTTAAGCGCTGGCAAGTATCGTTCGATATCGGACAATACATACAGATGATATATTGGATCATTAAGGATCTCAGACAAAACTGTTTGTTAAAATTTTATCGCTCATTTTTGAAGATTGTGTTTGATACAATAAAGTTTTATTTGATTATGTGACAAGGCTAACCTTACGGTTACGTACCGACTTGGATTAGAAGCAGAACGCCGATAGAGGCAGCAATTGCATAAAACAAGAGGATGATATTGTACTTAGATGATTTTCATTGCAAATTGGAGGTTTCGATGAAGAAGATTAATTATTGCTTATTTGGTGTTGGAGTTGTTTTTTGTAGGTTTGTGACTTATCATATCATTCAGTCGTGAGTGCCATTCACTGACTTTAAAGATAACTTCTTCGTGCTTACGTTGATGGTGACGAAGACTTGTCATATCTAGCAATGCCATCTACATTGCTATCACTTGAAGGAGTTACATTATCGTGCTCAGTGTCTCATATAAGGATGCGGATTTTGACAAGAGATCCAAGTCTGCTTATACTTTCTTGTTTTCATATAAGTTCGACGTCACATGGATAGTGCAAGATAAAAGGTACAAGCTTGGGAGATTCAACTTCTTCAACAAATAGGTTATATTCGTTTTTCTTCATTAGTAATCTACAATTAGAGTCTACATGGTTCGTGATTCATTTACATGCACCACTCAAGGGGAAGCGTTTATTAGTTGTTTAGTATATTTGTTTATGTGCCCAACTGGGGGCAAAGCATATCTCAAACCTTGAAGCCCTAAATCTAGCTCTGTTAAGGGAAGGGTAGTTATACCATCAGCATCGTCAAGACGCAAAGCCTGACGAACTAAAGAGTCAGTAACTACCCATTGAACCCAATGAACAGTTCCAACTAATGTAATCACTCCATCAATTGTTTTGGAACGAATAGTGTTCCAAAACTTCTTGATGTGTGTGATAGGGACAAGTGGAGTATGTGAAAGAGCATATCGTAAAGGAGACGCATTCAAATACCCAATCATCTCAGTGTATTGGGGGTGCAACTCATTATCTTCTTTCAAGTGAGCTACCATGTTGTGTTGGCTTCTGAACCCCAACCCTACACCTTCAGGTTTAAACTTTTGTGCCATGTGAATGCTTTGTAAAAACTGGAATATGTTTAACAATGGAGATATGAAGGTTTGAGAAATTTTAGAAGACAAGAATAGTAGTTACCCTGTTTAAACAAATGAGCCAAATTTAAAGGAGTGGTATAAGCACACGATTAGTTGAAAAATGAGGCAGTTATATTCAAAAAGTAATGATCACAATCTTGAAAATGTATAACTAGTCTCCTTCATTAATTAAAAGTTACCAACTCGCTAAAATTACGGCCCAAATTTTTGTCAAAAATAACAACTGGGTGGACCCCAATGTTTTTCAACGGTCAAAAAGTAAATGTCAGCGTGTAACGGTTATATCTTTCCAGCGTGTAAAATGTGCCATGTCAACGTTGAAATTGGCCTTATCAACGTTGGAAGAAAACTATGTCAGTGGTCCAAAATAAAAATAAAGAAAAACAAAAAAAAAACTTAACAAAGAAGTTTACCCTAATGAAGATAACTCTTATCCTGAAAAGAACTGAAGCTTGGCGAGCACTATCCAATCATGCACACTTGCATAAGCAAGATAGACATAATTATCCTCAAGTGTCCCTTGCTAACCAAAGATCTTAAGAGTGAAGAAATCTCATATAAACTCTTTGTAACTCCCAGGTAAACCCAATTAAAATTTACTCCAAGTCTCCCAACCGACTAACCCCAATTCTAGGCCAAAAAGTCTTGGCAACATGCATAGTATATGAACTTTGCATGCTAAAGTGCCTCAAGAAATAGAAATTCCAATAATTCTCAAAAAGAAAAACCTTCATTATTCCTAATTCTTACTCACCAGTGGACACAATCTAGAATTGTGCAAGAGTACTCTAAGAGTACCCAAATTCCTAAAGGTCTCCTAAACCTCCCCTTAAACTTACACAGATTGCCAAAGACGATTAAATTTTTATTTCAAGATAAGAATGAAAATATTCGAACCATCATAAATACAAATACTTCAAGACATGAAGTCCATAAGAAACTTTGTATCCTATTTTACAATGCTCATAATGCCTGCACGATTAGATCAAAAACCACAAAACTAACATGTTGCTGTCAGCTTCCCTTTTTACACTTGTCAGCGTCAAAATATCCTCTGTTAGCGTTAGAAAATAAAGTGTAAAATCTAATACTTTACAAAGATAAATAACAGTGCACATCCTGTACATACTATACAATGATTTGAAAAACACATTTAGGTGAGATTGATCATTCCAATACTTGTTACCAAGTACTAAAACCTCCCAACATCAAAAGGTTTAGTTAAAAGATCAGCCACATTCTCTTATATGTCTACCCTATCTAGATGTATTAAACCTTTTACAAAACAATCTCTTATAAAATGATGTATAATTTCTATGTGTTTAGTTTTAGAGTGATGTACAGGATTCTTAATGATGCACAATGTACTGTTATTATCTACAAAAATCTTGGTATGCATAAAATTATACCCATAATCCAACAGCTGGTTTTGAATCCATAGAACTTGTCCACAACATGCAGCTGCAGCCACATACTCAGCTTCAGTTGTAGAATTTTCCACCACTGTTGTTTCTTGCATTGCCAAGATATGAGCCTACTCCCAAGAAATTGGCACCCACCAGTTATGGATTTCCTATCAAACTTATCACCTCCATAATCACTGTCTGAATATCCAAAAAGATCCAATGCAGAACCTTTAGGATACCATAATCCCAAGGTGGGGAAGCACCTAAGATCTAAATATCCTTTTGACAGCATGAAGATGACATTCTTTGGGAGTCACTTGATGACGTGTACATGCACATACAACAAACATGATGTCAGGTATAGAGGCTGTAAGATACAGCAATGAACCAATCATTGATCTATAATGACTAACATCAACATCTTTTCCATCTCCAGTCTTTCCCCAAGGGTGTTCTGTATCCATGGGTGTGCTAGCCCGTTTTTCATGAGGAGAAAAACCAAACTTCTTCAAGGTCTCAGCCACATACTTGTCTTGAGAGATAAAGATACCATCCTCTTTCTGTTGTACTTGTAAACCTAGAAAGAAGTTCATCTCTCCCATTACACTCATCTTGAATTTGTCTGTCATGAGTTTGGAAAAGTCTTCACTCATCTTTGGATTGGATGATCCAAAAATAATATCATCTACATAGACCTGTACAAGAAGAAAATCCTTCCCATTCTTCTTGGTAAAAAGTGTTTGGTCCATAGTGCCTCTCTTGAATCCATTTTTCACAAGGTAAGTGGATAATGTACCATACCATTCTCTAGGGGCTTGATGGAGTCCATACATTGCTTTCTTGACTCTATACACCTTATCTGGATGCTCTGAATCTTCAAAACCTGTAGGTTGCATCACATATACTTCCTTCTCAATCGTACCATATAAGAAAGCACTTTTCACATCCATTTGATAAACTGTAAAACCCATGCAAGAAGCATAGGCTAGGAAAATCCTTATTGCTTCAATCCTTGCAACAGGTTCAAAAACCTCTTCACAGTCTATCCCTTCTTCTTGTGTGTAGCCCTAAGCAACTAAACGTACCTTGTTTCCGACCACAATACCTCTTTCATCCTTTTTGTTTCTTAGAACCCAACGTGTCCTAATAAGTCTGGCATGATTTGGACAGTCTACAAGCTCCCAAACATCTTGAATTGCAAACTGATGAAGCTCATCCTGCATTGCTTCAACCCAGCTTGGTTCTATAAGAGCTTAAAAGATATTCTTGGGTTCCTTTTTTGATAGAAAACAGGCAAATAAACATGCTTGCACAACAGGGATATCTTCCTTCTTGTGGATGTTTGCAATAAATCCCCCTTTAAAATTCTTCAATGTTTGCCTTCTGGTTTAAACTGGTGAAGTAATAGGTCCAATTATTTGAGAGGTAGGATGAGATTTTGCCAACTGAGTAGAAGTTCTCTCTCCAAATAATGTAGAATGTGGAACAATAGACTGAAGAATTCCATTGTCCCATTCATCACTAGTATCAGACCCATTTGATCTAGGAGAAACATTGTTAGTGTCTGAATTGATGACACTGACACCTTCATGGGTATGATATTATCACCTTGTTCAAATCCTTCTTTGGAAGAGGGTGAAAGCAAGCTGTCAGCGCTTGATTTGTTCCTATCAGTGTCTGAAGTAAACCAGTCAGCGTCGTTATCTGGGCTGTCAGCGTCTTGTCCTGGCTTGTCAGTGTCTTTGCTTTCACTGAATTTCTCTTCTTGGATCTTTCTTTCCTCCTATCTTGCAATAGCAGATGCCTGAATGAACTCATCACTCCATATTGGCATGGTCACATAGTTAAACAATGGAGTGGGATCATCCTTTTGTGGTCCTTGCTCATCTTTGACCTGTATACCTGTATTTTCAATAACAACAGATTCTTCCAAAACATTTGGATCCTTTTCCACAATGTCTGGATTAGTAACAGGCTCATAATTCAAGGTTCTAGATAATGGTTCCAAATCAAACAACCAATGTGGTCCATTCTCAGGATCACTAGGCTTACTTTCTAAGAACTTAACATGCACTTTTTCAAGAATGCGTTTTTCCTTTTTATTATAAACCCTGTACCCCCTGCTTTTCATAGAATAACCCACAAAATATCCCTCATCACCTTTTGCACTAAACTTACCCAAGGTATCACTAGTATCTAATATCACTACATGACATCCAAAGGGTTTAAGAAAGTCTATATTAGGCTTCCTTTTCCAAAATAGCTCATAAGGTGTCTTATTGTGGATTTTGTTGACCAAGGCTCTATTTTGAACATAGCAAGCTGTGTTCACATCCTCAGCCCAAAAAGCAATGGGAAACTTAGCATCTGCTAACATGGTCCTAGCTGCCTCTATTAGTGTTCTATTCCTTCTTTCAGCTACACCATTCTACTGAGGAGTTCTAGCAATAATAAACTCCCTAGTAATTCCTTTATCAACACAGAAGGTGTCTAATAGGATATTTCTAAACACACCACCATTATCACTTCTAAGTATGTTAACTGAGTACCCTGTTTTCTTCTCTATTTAGATAATAAAGTTAATCAAAACCTTGGCAGTGTCACTTTTTAAAGCTAAGAAGAAAGTCCAAGTAAATCTGAATAATCATCAGTAATGACAAAGCAAAAAGATTTACCATTTAGACTCTCTATATTAGTAGGACCAAACAAGTCCATGTGTAGCAAGTGAAGTGGTTTAGAACTAGAGTGCACACTTTTAGACTTAATGAAGACCTTATGATGCTTGCCTTTAAGGCATTCAACACAAGTATGATCATTGTGGAAAGCCTTTGAAGGCAAACCATCAACAAGATCATGTCTCACAAGTCTATTAATGTTCTTAAAGTTAATGTGCCCTAACCTTCTGTGCCCTAAATTACTCTCATCCACTGATGCTTTAGCATAAAGACATGACATATTTTTGTTCATCTTAATTCCTTTTAGATTAACATTATAAATGTCCTTATGCCTAGGTGTTCTATACTCAATAAACCTCTCATCAGGAATCTTAATATCCGTACTCAACACCAAGCATTCAGTATTAGTAAAAAGAACTTTATTTTTGTTGTCACAAACTTGTGACACACTAAACAAGTTATAGTCAAGTTCTTTTACCAGAAAAACGTCTTCAAAACGTAAGTTGTTGGTGATAAGAGTGCCTTTTCTAGAGATGTTTCCATGGCCTCCACCAAAGTACACTTTGTTCACCGTCTTTAATGGGGATAAAATTTGTGAAGTAATCTTCCTTCCCCGTCATGTGCCTAGAGCATCCACTGTCCCAATATCCAAAATCATTGACCTGTTTTTGAATGTCCTGCACATAAAGAAAACAAATTAGTTTTCTTTGGAACCCAAGCCTTTGCAGACTTGGATTCATGTGGTTGTTCAACAAGAACTGACTTATTCCTTGTAACAACCCCCTGTTCATCCATTTGTGCCCTAAACAACCAGTTTGTACCAATAGGTTTAGTGATGACCTTAGCAAGATAGTTAAATCTGTTACAAGTCATAGAAAAACCATTAAAATTAGGGTTTTGTTCTTGTTTAGGTCTCCATGTTAAACCGGATGAGGCCTTAGATCCTGGACCCTTAGGTTTCAAATACCTATTATTACTTGGTCTGACATAAGGTCTGACAACAGCTAGTTGTGGCATTTTCATACCAAACTTGGAGCTATCAGTGTTGCATTTGTTCCTGTCAACGTTGAATTTGTTCTAGTCAGCGCTGAATTTGTTCTTGTCAGCGCCCAAATTAGGGTTTGCTACAGGAACATACTGTTTGTTTGACCAAGTGTTAGTCTTTTGAAAGGGCCTTTGTCCATGAGTATTAGTTCCTTTGGAGAAGTAAGGAGCTGGCCTAGAGTTCTGTGAGCTAGATTGGACATAAGGTCTAGGGTTAACAATGGTTGACTTATTGTCAGTGTGGGAAGTATGGTCACTGACACACTTATAAGCTAAATGTGAGAAACTCCCACATGTGTAACAAGCCTTTCTAGACATAACCTTAGGTCTAGATTGAAAGAACCCTGTCATATTAACACTTGCTTGGCTTTGGGGTGACCTAGGTTTTCTATACATCTCAGCATATCTAACACCACTCTTAATTTGTGAGCCAACATTAGCAGGTGTACCAGTAATAGGGTTGGTCACAACAATGGGTTTGGTTTCAACATGACTCTTACTAAGCATACCACCCTTAACAAAGAGAAAAGCTTTGGCTGCCTTCCATTGTTCAAGGTCAGTCACCTTCTGTTGATACTCCTCAACTAGGGAAAGCACTCTAGGTGGAGGAATAAATTCCTCTTCTTGGAGTTCTAGGATACCAGTCCAAGAGAGATCATTTTTCATGACACCATAGAAGTTCCCAGCAGGTGGTGGAACAACAGTATCTTCTTTCATCTCAATCCCAGACATGTCCCTAGGGTTTATTTGTTCACTAACGTACTTTTCTAGGGTTTGACTAGCTTTATCAAACCTGTCAATTTTAAGCCCTACATTTTCTTTATCCTTAATGGCTTCACTTAACTGAAGTTTTAAGTCAGCTCTACATTTCATTAAAGATTCTCTAGCTTCATTACTGATTTTCAGATCATTTGTTAAAATATTAATTTGATCTTTTAGGTCAAATTCCATTTTCTTATATTCCTATATCATCCCTTCAGATTGTGCAAGTGCCCTTTGATAGTTTGCAAGTCTAGTGCTTATGTCCATAACATCTGATTTTCACTTTAAATTTTCTTTGTTAAGTTTTTTAGTGTTTAACCTGCACCTTTTACTACAAAAAGCATCATCATATACCTCATTGTTTGATGAAGATGAGGAGTTGGCCATGAGAGCAGAGTGAACGTGCTCTTCTTCTTCCTTTTCAGCAATCAAAGCTTGATTCTCTACCACATTCTTTGCCAAATAGCTCCAGTCCCATCCAATGCCATCAATATCTTGCATGGCGACCACAGCTTTTGGCTCAACATTCCTAATAGTAACAATCTGTCTTGACTTCTTTCCAACATCATCATTCCTTGGAGATCTACACTCTCTCATGAAGTGTCCCTTCCTATGACAATTATAGCATTCAACCTTGGATTTATCAAATCCAGCTGTGTCTTTACCATTAAAAGTCATCTTTCTACCAAACCTCCTATTCCATCTGTTAGCCCTTATGCTTGCAAGTGCCATATTTCACTTGATATCCATCTCTTCTAGATCAGCCTCACTGATTTGCTCAAGATCCTCATAGGTGACTAAGGAACCATTGGGCAATGCAGCAATGTATGCACATACTGTATCCAAATCAATGCCTGTAGGTTTGAGACTTTGTGAACCAACATTGTATGTGTCAGCGTCAAAAGTTGACCCACTGAAAAGTGTTGATCGAGCGCTGACAAACGTTGATCCAGTAACATGATGCACATTCAATCCATTAACATATGAGTCTTTTTCAATGGTTTGAGATTCACTATGTGAGATGAAGGCCATGTTTCCAGGTGTTGACTTCTTTCCATGTTCAAGTAAGGTCTCATTCTCCAAAATCTTTAGCTTATTGTAGATATCATCAAAGGAAGCACTCTTATGGGCATTGGTGGCAAGGATTGATTTGGCTTCAATTTTCCATGCATCACCAAGACCTCTAAGGAATGTAGCAATGATATCAGCATCTTCATGTTCTGTCCCCATGAAATACAACTTGCTAGTGATGTCTAGAAGCCGACTTCTTATCTCAGTTAGCTTCTCATTGGGATGAGCCTTAAACACATCATATTCACTCAAAAGTTGCTTTTTCCTTTCTTTGGCTATATCTTCATTACCACCATAGGTAACTTGAAGAGCTGCTGTAACACCCCATTTTGATAAATGGAATGTCACGCGTAATTATGGCGTGTCATCAAAGCATGCAAGGTAATATGTAGTAAAACATACATGACCATAGGGAAAACCGGAATCAAACATCGGTTCCCAAACAAAAGCCCAAAACATAACAAAGTAAATGAACTGAATGAAAGACTAAACAAGCATAAATATATGAAGGCAAAAGGAGAAGAAGTCTATGGCAGCTTCCATCCTATGCACGTCCTCCAAATGCTCGAGTCTTGGGTACCTGCCGTTTTGGGACATGGAAAGGAAAGTAACGGCTGAGCAAAACGCTCAGTGCACGGATATACAATATAGCATGAAATAGGATAAGCATGTAACATATAACAGCGGAAGACTAAGTACTGAGTAAACTGGTTAAGTATCAAGAAAACTGGTTTTATAGTTTGAAAAGCCTTATGTTTATCTTGTGAAAACTGTTTTAACATATATATACCATAGCCCATATAGGTCATGAAAAGGTCACGTGCATGAATACTTGGAGGGGTGACCTCATCATGCTGATTAGAGGGGATGCCTCTAATCAATATACTGGTTTGGGTAGGAGGGATCAGCTCCTTGTGAAGGGTGCAAGGCACACACCACATTCACCATGATAAACTGAATAAAACATGTAACTAGGATGCACCCATACGCCCCACCTGATATAATAATATGGCCAAAACTGAAAGGGACGCCACGAGTAATCACTCCGCCGTGGGGAAGTCATAACATCGGTGCCTCCAATGCTATGGTTACGGTACCTCCATAACTAGGTGAAACTGGTCATGCTTGTATATGGCTATAGATTATGCTAAATTAACATAAGCAGTTCAAAACAATAAAACAAATGCTGGGGAAAACAGTTGGCTGCATACGGGGAAATCCTAATAAGGAAGGAATGTCCATACTGAAAGGACGGGAATCCGTACCTCAAGTCCAGTGAATGAACGGAAGAAAGACTCCTACTTCTGGATCACTAACGCTACATGAATACACACGTGTATAAGTATCGATTCACTGATTACGTACTGGATTTTGTGTCTCATTTTAGCTGATTTGGTATGTTTTAGGTCATGGTTCACTGTTTAAAACCTTAAACTGTGTTTATCTAGTATTCTGATTAATCTGATTAAGTATTACTGGTGTTTCATGTATTATTATACTTACTGTGTAATAATAAGTAACTTTCCAAAAAAATAGCAGGTTTCCAAAAATAGAAAGTTACCAAAAATAGAAAGTTTCCAAAAATAGAAAGTTTCCAAAAATAGAAAGTTTCCAAAAATAGAAAGTTTCCAAAAATAGAAAGTTTCCAAAAATAGAAAGTTTCCAAAAATAGAAAGTTTCCAAAAATAGAATTTACTGCTTAAAATAGATTAGTTTCTAAAAATAGAAAGTTTCCAAAAATAGATCAGCTGCCTTAATTAAATAAGTTTCCATATATAGAAGGTTTCCATAATTTAGATTAGCTGCCTGAAATAGATAGATTTCCATATATAGAAGGTTTCCATAATTAGATTAGTTGCCTTATTTAATTAAGTTTCTATAAATAGAAGTTTCCATATTTAGAATTAAGCTGGTTACATAAGCTAACATATAAGTCTAAGTGTTTATAAGCTGATTTCTTAAGTCATAGGATATAGTATATAGTTTAATTATTATTTCATGTATTTTAATTAAACTATAGGTTAAGCATTTTAATTAAGGTATAACATGTATTAATTAAAATGGAATAAAATACTTAGGTTAAAATGTGTATTATTATGTATTAATAATATAACCTAAGTCATGTCTAAATTAATTAATTATAGGCATGTTTTAATAATTAATTAATTATAACTTATAACATAAAATACTTAGGTTAAATTAATATCATGCTAAATTAATAATTAGAATAACCTAAGTCATGATTTAATTAATATTTCATGTTATTAATTAAATATATCCTAAGTTCATAATTCATAAAAATTAACATGTAGCATAAATCATGATTTAACCAACGAACCATGAATCGGGCATGAACTCGACACCGTACCCCGAGCCAAACTCGGGGTACGTGTGCCCCCTTGCTGCCGTAGGTCCCACATGATCCAACCAAGACCAAAAATGGTCTTGGTGGTGGCGGCAATAAGCAAACCGACCCCCCCCGGGTTGGTTACCCTATGCAGCCAAAACAAACACCCCTTTTATAACATCCTTTGATTTTAATTTATACCAAAACATGTTAGATCAATGTTTAATTATCATGTTTAAATAAAAAATAATAATGACATGTTCATAATAAAATCAAAGATTAAAAGAAATGAAAAAGAAAGGTTAAGAAATGATATACCAAACACGTGGATTGAAGAATGATGAACAAACACGGTTTCTATCACTTGTTTTAATGTCAAAAATCAATCAACACCCTCCTATGGTGTTGATATGGGTGGCGGCACAAAAGAAGCCAAAGAGGAGGAGAGAAAACTCTTTTAGGGTTTTTGTTTATTTTCTTGAAAAAGTGAAAATGAAATGAAAAGTTACATAACCCCCCTTTTCTTGTAAAAAGTCCATGGGCTAAGCCCATTATGGTTGTTGTGCCGTGGGTATGGGGGCCCCACATGGGGTACCCGTACATTTCTCGTGTCCCGATGTTTCGTGTTCGTTCGTGGTTAAACGTGTTCGTGTCTGAAGCGTTTCTGTTTATTTTATCATGTAGTTACCGTAATCTTAACGCTCGTAATTATATTATATGTATTTACGTAAGTATTCTAATTTGTATTTTAAATGGTGATCATGATTTAATTATGTTCACGTGATATATTTATTAACTGTTTATCATGAGTTCGTACGTAATCGATACCTGTCATGTCATACACGTATGCACTTGCTTGATTATTAGCACATGAATGTGATCAATACTAAATGAGGTAAGTTTTAATCTAGGACGTACGATCTTAAGGGCACTATTCATGGTAAAAGCATGCGGGTTTTACAATTCTTCCCCCCTAAAAAGAATAATTCGTCCCCGAATTATAGATAAAGTAATTGGAAGCGAAACATACCCGAATCAAACTGGAAAGGTATGCAAAAATAACGGAAATGAAGATGACATGGTAGAAGGGAACGTGGAACGTGACATGTCTTGAAAAGACATGGAACGTGACGTGACTGAAAGGACATATCTAATTGATAAGAGAAAAATGGATAAGAAGTCCGGATGAACTTGTCCGTTTCCAAGTGGCCTCCCTCTTGGAACGGTTCCTTCAGAAGATCCTGGCACTAATGATAAATCTTGATCCTCTTGACCTTGACTTGAAATACGAAGAAATTCTTGGTTATCAACGGAAGGTAGATCCCCGAGATTCGATCGAGGAAAAATAAGAGTTAACGTGCGAGGGTAACTGAAACATTACGATGTAAGACAATCTGACTTAACTGATAATTAGAAACGATGCGCGAGACATAAAGAAACGTAGTACGTGAAAATTTTTGAACGTGATACGTGAAAAATTTTGAACGTGCTACGTGGAGATATGGCGAGTGTAGTATGAGTGAACCTATCGTGATCCATGATACGTGTAACATATCTTGATCATGATATGAGGAACTTGGAATGAACATGACATGTGAGACATATCGTGATCATAGAATATAATGGCGGTAACGCCAAACGCTACAAGGTGAGATGTGGAATATGATGTGAAACATCTATCTGATGATGGAGAGTTATACTAAACTTGGGTCTGGTCTCACAAGTTCTTGCAACTTCCAGAACGAGAAAAAAAATGAACGTAGAATCGTAAGCCAAAATACGATCATGAACGTGAATAGTGTCATGAACGTGAGCTAGAAAGCAAGTCGTGGAATTAGAATGAAGACGTGAAGTAAGTTAGGAGTACAATTACGAATCTTTGTCTGACCCGATAGCTGAGGGATTGCCAAGTGATCGGATGAGCCTTGGCTGGAACATGTTTGTTCAATCTGTTGGTTCTGAAATCCGTACGGATGTAAGGATTATGCAGACTTGATCAAACTGTTGACAAAAACCCAGATAGCATCATGCTTCTTCTGAGTTTGCTGAAATCTGGTAACTAAAATCCATGGAGATCTTGTCCCTTTTCGATTCACAATTTCATATGATGAAAACATCCCAGTTTGTTGGTGTCCTATCTTAACCTGTTGGTATGTCAGGTACCTAGATATGAACGTAACTGTATCTTGCTTCGTAGAGCTTGATCCCTGGGAGTTTGCGAAATTCTGAGTCTCTGAATCTAGACTTCTCCTAGCGTATAATTTTCTAGAACACCTAATGTAGTGTAGGGTTCTCTCCATTACGCATAAGCTGAGTCATGGTAAGATTAACCATAGAAACCCATGTGATTCAGTGTGTCACTGTAATCAAACAGAATTGATATTGGAAAAAAATTTCCAGGGTAGAATTTCTCTTGTCATAAAATTTGCAACATAGTGCAAATATGGTCCTCCTGTTCTTCTCTAGGCTTAGAGGAAATTAGATTATCCTCAATGAAAACGCTGATGAAATTGTTTAGGAGTTCATGGAAACTCAATTTATTAAGTCCATAATGCGGTTGGAGCATTGATGAGACTAATTCAAAATCATACATTTAGCATGACCGAGTCATGTACGAATAGCAGTCATGGACATGTCCTGCTCTTTCACTCGTCACTGTTGGCAGCATGATCATGAGTTCGATCTTGGAAAAGTGATTAACACTATAAGGTCGATTGGACATATTGTCTGTACGTAGAGGAGAATAATGGTCATGAATGGTGATTTGTTTAAAAATCGACGGTAGTCGACACATAATCTTATGTTACCGTTCTTCTCCTTGAAGGTTCTTCTGGAGTGTAAGGGACAATTTTGAAATAATCAACTGGCTATGCGTAAAAGGACTTAAGTAGTCGTGTCTTACTGACAGCTAGCAAATTTTAGCGACCATGGTTAACAAGGAACCTGCTTGTAAGCGTAGATAATTTGTACGGATTTTCCTGATGGAAAATCAAGCTGAATGTATTCAGGAGCCTGAACATTACTGTACATAATTATGAATCGTAGCATGGTGTGGTGTTCATAGTACCTAATTAGGATAAAATTCATCTCGTGTCTGTCCGAGGAAATGCGTTAGCAGCTTGGATCTTATCATTAAGTTGAGTGGGAATACGAAAGGCATCCTTCATGGTCATGAATCATAAGAAATATGGTGAAAGAAATAAAAGTGACATCAGCAACGCGACAGTTCTCACTGATGCGCCGATAATGGTATTGAAATTCTTGTGGCCTGATTAATACATGGCACAACAAAATGGATATACCCTTGGAGGGTACCCTGAATTTCTTAGAAATGTCCCATAGTTGGACGTGAGTCATGTGTCTTGACTCGTGTCTTGGAACTTTAAGCATGACATATGTCTTGACTGGTATCTTGACATGTGTCCTCAGAAAGTATACGTGAGACATGTGTCTTGACTGATGTCTTGACATGTGTCTCGAGATGTGAAACAATTAGAACTACAAATATTAGGTTAATATGCCAGAATTGGCGGATCGGTTGGACTACTGATCATTTGTATGTCTGATCACGTCCGTGGCCGGAGCCTCGGTTGCGATTTCTAGGATAGTTGCTGTCATAGTAGTGGTTACTATCATCTTGTCTGTCGGTTCCCTGACGGTCATTCTCATGACCGTGACTCATGTAACTATTTAGCTGAGTGGCCGGCTGGTACTGGTTTGCACTCATATGGCTGAAATGACAGCCGAACGACGTGTGACATGTAACTATGAATTTGGGACAATGATTGATGGGAATTGTCTGATGGTGAAGCATCTTCTCGTCCAATTGCTTTGCTCCGACGCCTTTGTCTTCGTCTTTTAGGATCTCCAGGTTGTGAACAGCATCAGCATCAGCATCTCGTAGCGTCTCCCAACATCAGCAGCATCAACCTTTAGTAACATATCCAAGCTATGAGCGGCATCGACAACCTTGTAGAATATCAACAAGAGAACATACGCCTGAGATGATTTAGAATCGACTAGCGAATACTCGTGAAGTATTGCAAGTGGAATACACATGGATTAAGGTACATGTAATACACATGAAATACGGTACGTGGAGTACACATGGAATGCACCTGAAATGATCGGTATGGGCTCGATCATTTGTCATGATTTAAGGAAAGTAAACCGGTTAAACGGTTAGGAAAACCATCATGATAACCTGGCAGTATTAGCATAGACATCATTCTGGTTGCATAGAGAAACGCTAAAGTGTGGTTACACAAAATTCAACGATGATTTGCCTGACAGCATGATCAATGAAAACCAACCATGACTATCATGAAAGCATGATTCAAGAAATCTAACAATGTCTTGCAGGACAACGTAAATAACAAAAGAGGCATGAAACATAATCAACATGAAGACGGAATTATCATGGGGAAACATGAAACCATCTATTACGAAGAAGTGTATAACATAATCAGCATGAAACTAAAGTTAACCATGACAGTATGAAGGCATACTTGACATAAAGACATAATAACTTATGATGGGACATGAAAAAAAATTATGCCAATTTAAATCATGAGAAAGATTTTATGCAAGAAAAACAGTGCATGAATGCGTAATGTAGTTTATAAAACCTTTATATGTGCGAGGGAACGCCTATGGGTTGGTTCCAAAACAAAAGACATGGCGAGGGGACGCCTATGGGTCGGTCCCAAAGTTAAAAGTTTCGATAAAAGCACATGCGACTAAATAGGCCAGTCCTGTACCAACCATTACTTAGTCAAAATTCCTGCAATAGATGACATATGATATAAATTCATGAATGCATGAAACATAAATAATAAAAAGTCATTGTCAAAACTTAACAGAAAAAATTTTATGTGAAAATTATGAACTACTGGGGTTCAGTTCACATAATCACAGTTCACTAGGAACATCATGCATAGACACTGACACATAACCAAATATGGATGACGGTTGTTCATTCCATATTGGTAAAACGATACTGGTGAAAACATCATGGTTAAAACAACAAGGTGCTGAAAACGTCATGGCTAAAACAAAAAGGTGCTGAAAACATAATGGTTAAAACAACAACGCGCTGAAACATCAATACGTGGAATAACAAACGTTGGCTTAGGAAGCTCCTGGTGACTACCCACTAGTCACAGGTCGAGTTTTAGAGCCGACAGGTCGAAGCCTTGGCTCTGATACCATAATTGTAACACCCCATTTTGATAAATGGAATGTCACGCGTAATTATGGCGTGTCATCAAAGCATGCAAGGTAATATGTAGTAAAACATACATGACCATAGGGAAAACCGGATTCAAACATCGGTTCCCAAACAAAAGCCCAAAACATAACAAAGTAAATGAACTGAATGAAAGACTAAACAAGCATAAATATATGAAGGCAAAAGGAGAAGATGTCTATGGCAGCTTCCATCCTATGCACGTCCTCCAAATGCTCGAGTCTTGGGTACCTGCCGTTTTGGGACATGGAAAGGAAAGTAACGGCTGAGCAAAACGCTCAGTGCACGGATATACAATATAGCATGAAATAGGATAAGCATGTAACATATAACAGCGGAAGACTAAGTACTGAGTAAACTGGTTAAGTATCAAGAAAACTGGTTTTATAGTTTGAAAAGCCTTATGTTTATCTTGTGAAAACTGTTTTAACATATATATACCATAGCCCATATAGGTCATGAAAAGGTCACGTGCATGAATACTTGGAGGGGTGACCTCATCATGCTGATTAGAGGGGATGCCTCTAATCAATATACTGGTTTGGGTAGGAGGGATCAGCTCCTTGTGAAGGGTGCAAGGCACACACCACATTCACCATGATAAACTGAATAAAACATGTAACTAGGATGCACCCATACGCCCCACCTGATATAATAATATGGCCAAAACTGAAAGGGACGCCACGAGCAATCACTCCGCCGTGGGGAAGTCATAACATCGGTGCCTCCAATGCTATGGTTATGGTACCTCCATAACTAGGTGAAACTGGTCATGCTTGTATATGGCTATAGATTATGCTAAATTAACATAAGCAGTTCAAAACAATAAAACAAATGCTGGGGAAAACAGTTGGCTGCATACGGGGAAATCCTAATAAGGAAGGAATGTCCATACTGAAAGGACGGGAATCCGTACCTCAAGTCCAGTGAATGAACGGAAGAAAGACTCCTACTTCTGGATCACTAACGCTACATGAATACACACGTGTATAAGTATCGATTCACTGATTACGTACTGGGTTTTGTGTCTCATTTTAGCTGATTTGGTATGTTTTAGGTCATGGTTCACTGTTTAAAACCTTAAACTATGTTTATCTAGTATTCTGATTAATCTGATTAAGTATTACTGGTGTTTCATGTATTATTATACTTACTGTGTAATAATAAGTAACTTTCCAAAAAAATAGCAGGTTTCCAAAAATAGAAAGTTTCCAAAAATAGAAAGTTTCCAAAAATAGAAAGTTTCCAAAAATAGAAAGTTTCCAAAAATAGAAAGTTTCCAAAAATAGAAAGTTTCCAAAAATAGAAAGTTTCCAAAAATAGAATTTACTGCTTAAAATAGATTAGTTTCTAAAAATAGAAAGTTTCCAAAAATAGATCAGCTGCCTTAATTAAATAAGTTTCCATATATAGAAGGTTTCCATAATTTAGATTAGCTGCCTGAAATAGATAGATTTCCATATATAGAAGGTTTCCATAATTAGATTAGTTGCCTTATTTAATTAAGTTTCTATAAATAGAAGTTTCCATATTTAGAATTAAGCTGGTTACATAAGCTAACATATAAGTCTAAGTGTTTATAAGCTGATTTCTTAAGTCATAGGATATAGTATATAGTTTAATTATTATTTCATGTATTTTAATTAAACTATAGGTTAAGCATTTTAATTAAGGTATAACATGTATTAATTAAAATGGAATAAAATACTTAGGTTAAAATGTGTATTATTATGTATTAATAATATAACCTAAGTCATGTCTAAATTAATTAATTATAGGCATGTTTTAATAATTAATTAATTATAACTTATAACATAAAATACTTAGGTTAAATTAATATCATGCTAAATTAATAATTAGAATAACCTAAGTCATGATTTAATTAATATTTCATGTTATTAATTAAATATATCCTAAGTTCATAATTCATAAAAATTAACATGTAGCATAAATCATGATTTAACCAACGAACCATGAATCGGGCATGAACTCGACACCGTACCCCGAGCCAAACTCGGGGTACGTGTGCCCCCTTGCTGCCGTAGGTCCCACATGATCCAACCAAGACCAAAAATGGTCTTGGTGGTGGCGGCAATAAGCAAACCGAACCCCCCGGGTTGGTTACCCTATGCGGCCAAAACAAACACCCCTTTTATAACATCCTTTGATTTTAATTTATACCAAAACATGTTAGATCAATGTTTAATTATCATGTTTAAATAAAAAATAATAATGACATGTTCATAATAAAATCAAAGATTAAAAGAAATGAAAAAGAAAGGTTAAGAAATGATATACCAAACACGTGGATTGAAGAATGATGAACAAACACGGTTTCTATCACTTGTTTTAATGTCAAAAATCAATCAACACCCTCCTATGGTGTTGATATGGGTGGCGGCACAAAAGAAGCCAAAGAGGAGGAGAGAAAACTCTTTTAGGGTTTTTGTTTATTTTCTTGAAAAAGTGAAAATGAAATGAAAAGTTACATAACCCCCCTTTTCTTGTAAAAAGTCCATGGGCTAAGCCCATTATGGTTGTTGTGCTGTGGTTATGGGGGCCCCACATGGGGTACCCGTACCTTTCTCGTGTCCCGATGTTTCGTGTTCGTTCGTGGTTAAACGTGTTCGTGTCTGAAGCGTTTCTGTTTATTTTATCATGTAGTTACCGTAATCTTAACGCTCGTAATTATATTATATGTATTTACGTAAGTATTCTAATTTGTATTTTAAATGGTGATCATGATTTAATTATGTTCACGTGATATATTTATTAACTGTTTATCATGAGTTCGTACGTAATCGATACCTGTCATGTCATACACGTATGCACTTGCTTGATTATTAGCACATGAATGTGATCAATACTAAATGAGGTAAGTTTTAATCTAGGACGTACGATCTTAAGGGCACTATTCATGGTGAAAGCATGCGGGTTTTACAGCTGCCCAAAGATTTTTAGCAGACTCAAAACTTCTGTATTTGTGTTGATTCTTTAGACCCAAGGAGAGTTTAATAATGTTCAAAGTCTTCATGTCATTCCTTCTCAAGGCTATGTCAGCAGCTGAGATAGCTCTTCCATCTTCAGGTCTTTCATTAAGATTTGCACCAACTGCACCATTAGTTCTTCTTGCTCCAATAGCAGCAACAATCCTAGCTGCTTTATCAAATTGATTGCCATATTCAATGACTTCCCACAGAGTATGGTCATTAACTTGAAGATATTGTTCAAAGTTGAACTTCCATTGTTCAAAGTTGTCAGGGTCAAGCATAAGAATTTTGAGGTTGTGATTTGATGAGGATGAAGATTCTGTGGTAGCCATTTGGTTTTAGGGGTTTCAAACGATTTAGGGTTTTTGGCGATTTGGGGTTTTTAGGGTTTTGTGTTCTTAAGATCAAAGTTCCTCAACAAGCTCTGATACCACTTGTTGATCCCAAGATCTATTATCTTTGTGTTAACGAGACTAAATCAAGTTTAACACGTAGATAAACTTTGTGTATGCAACAATCTAAATGTTATGCGGAATTAACACTTAGAACAAAGAACAAAGCAAAAAAATATAAGTTTTTCACAAATTTACACTTTCATTGTAAGCAAGTTCGATTATTAATCAAAGTGAAAGTTTGGTTTATATTGGTTTTGCTTTGTTCTTTGTTATAAGTCTTAATTCCGCATAACATTTAGATTGTTTCATATACAAAGTTTCTCTATGTTTTAAACTTGATTCAATCTTGTGAACACAAAGCTAATCAATCTAATTTTGGGAGATTCAACTTCTTCAACAAATAGGTTATAATCATTTTCCTTCATTCGTAATCTACAATTAGAGTCTACATGGTTCGTGATTCATTTACATGCACCACTCAAAGGGAAAGCGTTTATTATTTGTTTGTCTTTAGAAGACCCCTATTGGATGAGACAGAAAGGGGAAGAAGATTCAAATATCAAGGTATACAACTTAATTTTATGTGGTGATATGTTTACAAGAAATCTTACTTTAAGAGGAAGCTTGTTTCATTCGTGAAAGATCAATATTTGAAGATTGATTTTATCATCATCAAATACAGAAAGATTGTTGGGAATTAATTTGATGAGACAAAACAAGAATAATGAAACAAGAAGGACTTATATGCAAAAAGAAAGATTTACAAGAATATGGAGCCCTTTCATACAACAAGGAGGACTTATTAGCAAAAGATGGAGGGACTTCTAGTGTAATTAGATTTCTTGTAAGAAGGGGTATGTGTAGTATATAAGCACATACACCCTACGTGAAATATTAATTCAATTATTCACAATGTAGTCATAAAGCAAAAGTCGTGTGTTCTAGACGTGTGTGATCTTGTAAACACGTCTAGGTTGTTTGGTTTGAGTGTTAACGTTTAATGAGAAGTAAACGTTGGAAAGTAAACACTTTGTTTATGTGTTTTGTTCAATTCCACTATGTTAATCACATATGAACAAGATGCATTCCTATTAAGCTTAATCGATCCATGAATAATGGACTCCACATGCATAGGCATGCAAAGCCTAGAGAAAGTGCTTGGCTTGTTCTTCTGCAGTACCCGCAGTAGTGCCTAAGAACCCAGCCAACCTAAGAAACCTCTAGATAAACTCAGTGTTAGTCTCTCCAGTTCTCTGACGAATGGAATGATAGTCCCTTTTGAGTCCATACTGTTCAGATGTCGGAAAGAACTGACCATAAAACAGAGTCTTAAACTGCTCCTAAGTCAAAGCAGTTAACCATGCATCACCTCCATTTGCTAGCTTGTATGCCCTCCACCAATGCAAGGCATCTCCCTCAAACTTATAGCAAGCCAACCTTGCCTTGTAGATACCATCACATCCCATAGCATCGAAAATTTTCTCCATATGCGAAATCCAGTTTTTTGCATCAGATGATATCTCAACTTTCTCAAACGATCTAGGTTTCTGCTTGTTAAACTTCTCAAGCCAAGTGTGTAGAGTAACCGGTGTAGGAGGAGGAGTATTGTTGTTATTTGGAATGTTCTGGTATTCATTCCGGATCTAATTTCTGATTTGTGGGAGCATGGCTTGTAGAGCTGCTTAGACAGCTACAACCAATTCCTGTTCGCGTGTCATGACCATCTGACAGTTTAAAAAGAAACAATAAATGATTAATCTGATTAGAACATAATATAAACATAAAAATGATGCATGAAGCAGCTTATGAAGGCATAGCCAAATGAAATGATATGAACATGAGTGAATGCCTATGGGCTGGTTCACAAAACAATGACATGACGAGGTGAACTCCTATGGGTCGGTTCACAAAACAAAAGTGATTCGATTAAAAGCACATGCGACTAAATATGGCCAGTCCTGTACCAACCATTAGTTAGTTAAAATTCCTGCAACAATGATACATGAAATGAATGCATGAAAACAAACTGTCAGTTTTAGGAAGACATTGATGACTACCCACTAGTCACAGGTCAATTTTTAAGAGCTTACGGGTCGAAACCTTGGCTCTAATACCATAATTGTAACACCTCATTTGGATAAATGGAACGTTACTTAGTAATTATGGTGTGTCATCAAAGCATGCAAGGTAAATGTCTAAAACGTTAAATGATCATAAAGAATCCGGAAACAAACATTGGATCCAAACATAAGCTCAACACACGAAATGCATAAGTATAGAATGTAAAGGAAAGGACTAAACAATGTCCAACAAAGCAAAAGTATGTAAATGCATTAAAGAATGAAATAAAGTTGGCGCCTCATTCCATGCACATACTCTTGAATCCTAGCTTTGCCCTTTATTACCTGCCGTACTGGGACATGGAAAGAGGAATACGGCTGAGCAATACGCTCAGTGTGTGGATATATAACATAGAATGTAAAGCATAAACGTAAGCAAGTAATGAAATGAAGGGAATAGCAGCGGAATAAATGTATGTCCTAGAAAACCTGGTTAAGCTTATGAAACTGGTTTAATATTCTGAAAAGACTTATGTTTAGTTTATTCTGAAGATCTGTATTTTAAATATGCCCGGAACTCATATAGGTCATGATATAACAACGTGCATGAATACTTAGAGGGGTGACCTCATCATGCAATTAGAGGTGCTGCCTCTAATTAATATATAAAATGAGTGGAGGGATCAACTCATGTAACAGATGCAAGACACACACCGCAGTTACCATGAAATCATACTACTTGTCCTACGATGCACCAATTCGCACCACATGATAATAATAATAATAATAATAAAGGCCAAATACTGAAAAAGGGACGTTGCGAGCACTCACTCTCACTGCAGAAGAGTCATAACACCGGTGCCTCCAGTGCTATGGTTATGGAAGCCCTATAACTAGGTGAAACTGGCATGCATGTATATAGCTCAGGCAAATCTAAATAATCTTACATATACTGATGTGTTTAAGACACTTAAATTACTTGGGGAAAACAGATGGATGCATACGGGGAATCCTAAATGAAGGAAAGGAATGTCCTTACTGAAGGACGGAATATCCGTACCTTATGTCCAGTCAATGAAGACGAAAACGAACATGAAATATCACTCCGACTTCACAATAGCAACATAATTAAATGGACATGAATAAGTGTCTGTTTTACTTATACATACTTCTTATTTGGTTGACTTAACATGTTCATACTTATAATACTTGTTCTTGTTTTGTCTTATTATTTCATGTCTTAATCATGTATTTTTTTTATAGTTTTCTGTGTTTTAGATTCATGTATTTCATGTGTTAAGTGTTATAGTACTTGTTATAACATGATGAGTAACTTTCTAAAAAGTAACAGTTTTCTATATATAGTAACTTTCAAAAAATAGTAAGTTTCCTTAAATAGTAAGTTTCCAAAAATATAAAGTTTCCAAAATTAGTATGTTTCCAAAAGTAGAAAGTTTCCATATTTAGCATGTTTCCATAAATAGCGTATTACCATATATAGTACCTTTCCATATTTATCATGTTGCCATAAATAGTATAATTTCATAATTAACATATTTCCATAATTAAAGTATGCTTAATTTATGTCCTGTATAATTATATTATATAGTTGAATACATAATAAATACATAGCTTAACATATTATTATTAATTAATAATGTCATGTCATGTTATCATAAGTTTATATTAATTAATAATATTACATATTTTATGTTATTAAACTTTACCTAAAAAGATATTTAATTAATTAACATAAGTTTTAATTAATTAAAACTATGCTCATGAATAATTAAATTATTAATTATTATATCATAAGTTTATTTAAATAAATGTACACACATGTAATATCATAACTTTATTTAAATAAACCTAACCTAAGTTTATTTTAATTAAACCAAAATTAATTAATACAATTAATTAATTTAAGACATAACATAACTATTTTTACATGTTGGTTTAATTACGTGTTCTTGAAAAATGTTAAGTTCTCGAGCCCCGTCCCGAGACCCGAAAACCGAGCACCATAGCCCGAAGGATGCGGCCTTTTGCTGTCGTGACCCATTCGATCCAAAAAACACCACACTGAGAGCCAAGGCTCTCGGCTTGACGCCGCTGTCCAAACAAACCAACCCCCGGATTAGCCGGGGTTCCCCCTTCCTGCGACACCCTTGCCACCGAGACCTCCCATGGTCTCGGTTCCCACTGTTGGGCCAAGTTCCCTGTTGTGGGGATCTTGGTCCTTGTGGCAGATAACACAACACCACCACCGCCAGCCATGGCTTGCGGCTAGTGGTTCATATCCAACGCCGACCCCATTGGGGTTGCGGCTGTTGGACACACGACACCACCGAGACCCTATTGGTCTCGGTTGGGCTGTGATCGACACAAACAAACCCCAAAACCATGTTTTGTTTTTAAATCTTGGTTGATATAGCATATTCACATGTTTTTTTGTTTTGTTTTTTTAACAATTCTTGATCATATCATAAATAAATAAATTAAAGAAAAGGGATTCGAGATACCAATGCGTGGATTAAAAGGGAATGAACACGAACACGTTACCATATCCAAACAAAAATAAAAACGGATCGTCCTTGTGGTTTGTTGATCGCCGCGGCCAAGAAGAAAAGGGAGAGAGAAAAGTGTTTAGGGTTTTGGAAAAATCCTGTGTTTATGTTTTATGTTTTCCTAATTAATTTACAATAGGATTAAACATTGGACTTGGGCCTTGGGCCCTTCTTCTTGCTTTTTTTGCCGCGGACACACACACACACCAACACGTACTTTATTTTTCGTGACTTACTTATATTCGTGTGTGTTCGTTAAATGTTCGTGTTTTATTACTTGTATTCACTAAGTATTTTAAAAGAATACTTATCATGCATTTACAACATGTTTACATGCGTAATACTTACGATAATTAATTAATATACATATAATTCGTATTAAATATTCATGATTCATGGCGTATATTAATTAATTATAAAATTTAAATTTAATGGTAAATTTGTGCATTTAATGATCTAAGGATTTTTAAAGCGGGTTTTACAACCCTTCCCCTCTAAAAGAATAATTCATCCTCGAATTAGAGATATGATAAGCTGATAAGATGCTAAACGCCGAAATGACATAAATGTTGGAAAGACATGTAAGCTGAAATGACATACCCGAGTCAGATATGGAAATGAGGGTAAGAAGTCCGGATAGACTCCTCCGTTTACCAAGTGGCTTCCCGCTCGGAATGATCCCTCCAAAGAATTTTAACGAATGGAATCGTCTTTCTCCTTATGACTCGTTCTTGACGGTCGAGAACTCTCTCGGGTTCCTTGATATATGATAAATCCTCTTGAATCTGCTCGAATGGATACGAAACCTTATGCAATGGATGGTAGTTGTAACCTCTGAGTAAGTATACATGGAATACATCATGTACATGAGATAGCTGAGGAGGTAAAGCTAGACGATATGATACTTTACCGACATGTTCAAGGATTTCAAACGGTTCGATGAAACGTGGACTGAGCTTGCCTTTGAGTACAAAACGCTTGACACCACGTGTTGGTGATACTTTAAGGAAAACGTGATCACCGATCTTAAAGGATAGATCTCTACGATGTTTATCAGCATAGCTCTTCTGTCGAGCACGAGCTTCCTGTAGTTTTGCCTTGGCGATGGCAACCTTTTCATTAGTCACCTCTATCATTTCTGGTCCTTCAAGGATTCGTTCTCCAACTTGATCCTAATAGGTTGGAGCACGACACTTTCTACCATATAGCATCTCAAAAGGTGCACACTTAATACTTGCATGCCAACTGTTGTTGTAGGCAAACTCAACTAAACAAATGTAGTCGTCCCAACTTCCTGACCATTCCAATGCACAAGCCCACAACATGTCTTCTAAATTCTGAATAGTACGCTCTGATTGACCATCGGTATGAGGATGAAAGGCAATGCTAAGATTAAGTTTAGTGCCCCAAGCTTTCTGCATACCTTTGTAGAATTTTGAAGTGAAACTAGGATCTTGGTATGATATGATGTCTGAAGGAGTTCCGTGTAGTCGTATGATATCTTTGAGAAATATATCTGCCAATTTGCTAACTGAGAGGTCCTTGCGAATTGGAAGAAAATGAGCTGACTTAGTCAAACGATCAACTATGACCCACATAACATCATGTTTGTTCTGAGTAAGTGGAAGTCCGATGAAGAAATCCATAGAGATTTTATCCCACTTCCATGCGGGAATCTCTAACGGTTGTAGGAAACCACTAGCCCACTGATGTTCAATCTTAACCTGCTGACAGGTTAGACACTTGGATACGAAAGTAGCAACATCCTGCTTCATGCCACTCCACCAGAAATGTTGTTTGATGTCTTGATACATCTTGGTGGAACCTGGATGAATGGAGAATGGAGAGATGTGAGCTTCTGTCAATAAAGCTTCCCGAAGCGTCTGATCATCTGGAATGCATAGCTTATTTCCTTGCCATACAATGCCTTCTTCGTCTACATGAAATTCTGTCTGTCTATCAAGGTTCTATATAATAGCCCAAATCTCACCATCATTTTTGAGCTTCTTTGATCTGAGAAATTAAGTCTGGCTCAATTCTCAGATTAGCCCAATATCTGTGCTGTCCACGTACTAGGAATTCAATGTCTAGTCGCTCAAACTTACGTATAATTTCTTCTTGTACCTTGATGCCATTATTCATGCCCGACTTCCTGCTAAGAGCATCTTCTACTACATTCGCCTTGCCGGGATGATATTGAAGATTGATGTCATGGTCCTTGAGTAGTTCCAACCATCTCCTCTGTCTCATGTTAAGCTATCTTTGAGTGAAAATGTACTTGAGACTCTTGTGATCAGTGAAGATGTCACATGAATCACTATATAGATAGTGTCTCCAGATTTTAAGTGCAAACACTACTGCTACTAGCTCCAAGTAATGTATCGGATAATTCTCCTCATAAGGCTTTAGGTGACGTGATGCGTAAGCAATCACCTCCCCATGTTGCATGAGTACACAACCTAATCCTTTACCCCAAGCATCGTTGTAGATCTGAAATCCACATGTACTAGATGGGAGAGTAAGAATAGGTGCATATACTAACTGCTTCTTGAGTTCTTCAAAGCTCTTTTCCCGCTTATCAGTCCAAACGAATTTCTATCTTTTCCGTATCAACTTGGTCAAAGGTAAGGCTAGTCTTGAAAAGTTCTCCACGAATCTGCGATAATAGCCAGCTAAGCCTAGAAAACTACGAACTTCAGTTGCAGATGTCAGTCATGGCCATTTAGTGATAGCTTCAACCTTTGCAGGACCCATAGAAATCCCTTCTGCAGAGATGATGTGACCTAGAAATTCCACCTTGTTGAGCCAAAACGCACACTTAGAAAATTTGGCATACAACTGTTTCTAGCGAAGAATCTGTAGCACAATACGTAGATGTTCTTCATGTTCTTCCTTGGATTTAGAGAAGATTATGATGTCATCGATGAACACGATAACAAATTTGTATAAGTACTCGTGGAAGACGCGGTTCATAAAGTCCATGAAAACCGCAGGAGCATTGGTGAGTCCGAAAGGCATGACTACGAACTCATAATGGCCATATCTTGTGCGAAAAGCAGTCTTGAGAATATCCTGCTCTTTCACTCGCAGCTGATGATAACCGGATCTTAAATCAATCTTAGAGAAATGCTTGGCGCCTTGTAGTTGGTCGAACAAATCATCAATACGTGGTAGTGGATAACGGTTTCTAATAGTGATATTATTCAGCTCACGATAATCAATGCATAAACGCGTGTTGCCATCCTTCTTCTTTACAAAAAGTACCGGTGCACCCCATGCTGATATACTCGGACGGATGAAACCTCGATCTAATAATTCCTACAGCGGATCTTTTAACTCCTTGAGCTCTACAGGATCCATGCGATAAGGAGCCTTAGAGATTCGTTGAGCTCCTGGGATGAGCTCAATGTTAAACTCTACTTTGCGGGTAGCCCGGAAGTTCTCCTAGCAATACATCGGGGAATTCAGAAACGACTGGTTGATCTTGGATTGATGGAACTTCGGCCGTGGTATCCTAAATTGAAGCTAAGAAGTCGTCGCAACCATGAGACAACAATGCACGAGCTTCTAACAAAGAAATGATGTGTACAAACTTTCCCGGTATAAAACCTTTGTAAATGTACTCTGGTGCTTGAACATGACCGAAAATAACGTGGTACGTATGGCAATCAATTGTAGCATGGTATTTGGATAACCAGTCCATGCCTAAGATGAGATCAAACTCGCACATATCTAAAGGAAGTGCGTCTACTGGGCGAATCTTATCATCGAATTCTAGAGAAAGGTCTTTGTACACCTGAGAAATGCGTACATAGTCTTGCATAGGCGTGGATATACTTAAAATATTATCTAATGGCGTAGGGATTTTATTAGTACTAGTGTCATACGTAGTGGATATAACTGAATGTGTAGCACCAGTATCGAATAAGGCGCAAACAGCATGACCATTCATAAAGAGGATGCCAGAGATAGTACCTGAAGACTTATTGGCTTGGTCCCTTATGGTAGTGTAGACACGCCCCGAAGCTGGTGGCTTAGAAAGAGCAGCACTAGAAGTACAATCAATATCTCCCTTCTTGCGGTCCTTCAACATGTGTCCTGGTAGTCCACACTTGAAACAGACGCCGACAGACTTACGGCATGGTCCAGGATGTCTACGACTACAAGTCGTGCAGATGGGATAGGTGTAACCTCCTGGAGGTACCCTTCCTACCTGAGAGCAGATGAAGATGAGCTATTGCGCTGCTGACCCTTAGCATTTTGGTCACGCCCACTAGCAGAGTTACTGTTATTGTTGGACTGGCTGGAATGGTTACAGTAATTGTCAATACCGTTCCGCCTGTCGGATCCATAGCGGTCATTAGATTAACCGCACCACTTATTGGCATTCTGCTGAGTGTCCGGTGGGGACCGGTCTCCAACCTTCTGCCTCTTCTCTTGACGAGTGGGTTCCTCATAGTCATCACGCTCATGTAGCATTTCAAAGCTACGTGCTGCATCATTCAGTTGTGCCACATTAGCATAAGTAGCACTAAGTAAATGATCTGCTGTATAGGCATGCAAAGCCCAACGGAAGTGCTTGGCTTGTTCTTCCGCAGTACACGCAGCAGTGCCTAAGAATCCAGCCAACCTACAAAACCTCTGCGTAAACTGTGATACCCCCAAATTGGTCAAATGCAGCGGAAATAATATTTGGGTATCACGTAGGTGGATCAACAGCAAATAGTGTATAGAGCAACGGATAAAAGATTATCATTACATTTATTACATGAGTTAAAGCGCAAATGTCATAAAAATTGTCTTAAACATTTATTCAACAGTTTGGATGAGTTCCCTGTTTATAAAACCCTAGATGAGCTCTATAAATGCATCCTATCATGATGCTTGACTCCATGCACATCAATACCTGCTTCAGTTTCCTGAGAAAACATGCTTAGAGAGTCAACATAAAGTTAGTGAATTCACAGGTTTAATAAAATAAGTTTGGACAATAAACATTCACTGAAGTAGTAATGCACATAGCATTAATACTTAATGGTAACTACATTTCCTATTGCCCGAAACTGATACTTGACACGTTAAGTCCACAACAAATGAGGACCCTTCCCATTAATAAAAATGCACCCAATATTTCGTTCCGACATGATAAACATGTGTTTTCCTGGCCTAGGCACAGTGAGCGCTACTCATCCAGATGGGGATGGTCAATCCCGAATAGATCTATTTATACATTCAAGCAATTCAACAATTTTAACAGTTTCAGATGCACGGGTCTGGCGGTTTAATCTACAATAAGCAAATGTAATCAAAGGTTTAATTGAATTTAGACAAAATATGAATACCTTTTTATGCGATTTACCCTTATTTTTAAGTATAAAATAAATAATATCGTTTAAGTAATTAATTCGTTTACTTAATATTCTCGTACTTGTACCATCATAAACTAGTTTAAATATTTATAAAAGAAAGTTTTATATATATATTTAAAGGTGAACAAAAATAATAAATGTCATTAGTATATTTACTTTCATAATTTATTCGTTTTCAATTTACATAACTTATATAAATGACGTTTATAAAATGTGTAACATTTTATTTAATTTAAATCAAAGTCCTCGAGTTATAAGTTTGAGAAAATGATGATTTTGGTACTTATAGATTACTTTAATTTACACTTTTTAATATTAGGATTATATATATATATAGGGATGAGATCGATAGAAAACTTCATCTCGGTAGAAAACCTAGAAAACTCATCCAACACCATTGGATCAAATCTCCTTCCCTACATTTGTTTTACACCAAACTAGAGGGGGTTGTTTGTAACTTTCTTTATTCTTTAAGGGTGGGATTGTATTTCATATATTTACATAACCTTATAACTTTTTATAAAATAAAACAATATAAAAAACAATTTCCAAAAAAAAATCGAAAATATTTTAAAAAAATACAAAAAAAATATATTTTAAAAAATTTGTAAAAAATTATTTCGAAAATTATTCTTTTTTTCCGAAAATCTAGAAACTAAAAAAATTTTCAAAAATTCAAAAAAATCAAAAAATTAAATAAAAAGTTTAAAATTTCGTAAAAATATATTAAAAAGTTTAAAAAATAACTAAAATACAAAAAATAATCTAAAAAATAAAAATAAATTATAAAATTCATAAAAATGATTTTTTTCTCGGAAAGTTAAAAAAATTATTCATAGTATTTAAAAAATCTAAAAATTCCAAAAATAAAAAAGAAATGAATTTTTTTAAAAAAAACTAATATATTTTCTGAAACTTATAGAAAAAAAATTAATCAAATTTTTTTTGCGAAAACTAATAAAACTTTATGGATAATATAAATAGATTTAAGAAAATTTGGAAATTGAAAAATACGAGAAGTAAAAAAAGTTTCTGATTTTTTTTTTTAAAAGTAAAAAAATCGAAAATTAAAAAAATAAAAAATTATTTCTAAGATAATTTCGGAAGTTTTTTTGATAAAAATTTTTGCGAACATTTTGTTTTCGAAAATTTCTTTCAAAACCTTTTTTTCTCAAATTTTTTTTTCCAAAGATTTTTTCAAAAACCATGCACTTTAGTGCATCTGTTTAAGGTATTTTAGGGCATCTTTTTACAACAACAAAAATATTTTAACTATTATACTTAGAAAAGATGTTATAACACATATTTTAAATGCAGTAATTATACAAACAAACGTTGTAACAATTTGTGTGATGCCATAATCGTACTAGCATATGATTTATTATAACAATAATTGATAACGAGTAATGATTACACGTTACCCTAAGTATACAATGATGTCCTGATGATACTAATAGATGCTCTAACTTAACATGATGCTTTTATCATACTAAGAGATGTTGTAATGCATATTTTGGATGCACTAATTATATAGATAAACGTCGTAACAATTCGTGTGATGCCATAATCATAGTAATAGATTCCTTCTTCATAAGAATAATCGAAAACAAGTTATTATTACACGTTACTTTAAACAAAGAAATAGATTATGTCCTTATGTTCATACAAATGGATGCACTAACTCAAAGAAACAGATGCGCCAACGTAACATTATGTTCTTATCATTTTATGATACTAAGATACTAAGAGATGTCGTAACACATATGCGGTAACTATACAATCAAACATTGTAACAATTCGTGTAATGCCCTAATCATACTAACATATGCCGTTATCATAACAATAATCAATAATTGAGTATGATTACATGTTACCCTGAATATACAAACTGATGCCCTAATTATATAAACAAATGCCCTAACTTAACATGACGCTCTTATCATACTAAGAGATGTCGTAACACATATTTTGGATGCATTAATTATATAACAAACGTTGTAAAAACTCGTGTGATGCGTTAATCATACTAATACATGTCCTTATTATAACAATAATCGTTATATTATGATTAACATTACCTTAAGCATAAAAATAGATGCCCTAAACATACACAATGATATTCTAATGTTCATGCAAATGGATGCACTAAGCAAAACAAAAAGATGCCATAGCATAATATTATGGTATAATTAAACTAAATACTAACAATTGTTGTAACACATATTTTTTATTGTAGATGCACTAACTGTACAAAAAAAATATTGTAATAACTCGTGTAATGCCCTAATCATACTAAAATATGCCCTTATTATAACAATAATCGATAACCAATTATGATTACATGTTACCTTAAACATATAAATAGATTCCATAAACATACACAGTGATGCCTTAATGTTCCTACAAATAGATGAACTAAACAAAATAAGTAGATGCCCTAACTTAACCTGGTACTCTTTTAATGCTAAAAGAAGTCATATGACATATTTTGGATGCATGAATTATATAAACAAACTTTGTAACGATTCGAGTGATACACTAACCATACTAATAGATGCCCTTTTAACAATAAATAACAACTGATTATGATTACACGTTACCCTAAAAATAGATTTCCAAAACATATACAATTATTCCTTAATTTGCTTTAAATAGATGCCCTAAATATACACATAGATGCCCTAATTAGTAATACCCAAATTAAGAATGTCGTAGGTAATAAATAAATTGATGCCCTAATACAATATTATAGTGCATCCCTCGAGAAATTAAATTACAAAAATTAATCAAATTCCATTTCACATTTTTTGATTTTTTGTTCACATTTTCAATATTTTATTCAAATTTTCGAAAGTATCGATTTTTTTCAAATATGATAATTTTTTTCAAATTTTCGACCTTTTTTTCATAATTTTCGAATTTTTTTTTCAAGTTTTCGAGCTTCCTTGTCAAATTAAAAAATCGAATCTTTGTTCAAATTTTGATTTTTTTTTAAAATTTTTAGACTTTTTTTAAATTTTCGAACTTTATTAGAATTTTCGAACTTTTTTCAAATTTTCGAATTTTTAAAAAAATATTCCAAACTTTTTTTTATAACTTTCAATCCTTTTTTAATATTATCGAACTATTATCAAATTTTGATTTTTTTCAAATTTCCGAACTTTTTTAAAATTTTCGAATTTCTTTTTCAATATTTTTTAAAAAATATCGTTTATCTTTTCAAATTTTCAAAGAATTTGTTGAAATTCTTTTCTGAAAAAAAAAGTTTTGAAAAAAAAATTTGAAAAAAAAAATTGGGAAAAAATAATTTAAAAAAAATTATGAAATATTTTTTAAAAGCAAAAATTTGAAATTTTTTTTTGAAAAAAATATTTTGAAATTTTATTTTAAAAAAAATATTTGTTTGAAAAAAAATCTCAAATTTTTTTTTTAGAAAAAATCGATTTTCTTTAATTATATAAGTGAATAAAGTTCTTTTTAAAGTTTACCCTAATGTTTGAATGTTTACAAAATCCACCCTCTAACTTAGTTTTCTATGTTTTCTATTGAGATGAGGTTTTCTCTAGAACCCATCCCTATATATATATATATATATATATATATATATATATATATATATATATATATATATATATATATATATATATATATATATATATATATATATATATATATATATATATATATATATATATATATATATATATATATATATATATATATATATATATATATATATATATATATATATATATATATATATATATATATATATATATATATATATATATATATATATATATATATATAATTAGGGTTTAGTTTAATTTTAGGAATTTACAAATTAGTCCTTCCATATATAATAATACTCGCGACATTTACCATTTATACCCCTAGGGTATATAATTAATTTTGTTAAATGGCAAAACAAGTCCCTCAAGTTACACGTGTAACTAGGGTTTGTAATAGTTTAGTATAATTTCACTTTTGGTCCTTATAGTTTCGGTTTAGGGTTACACATGTGAGATTTTACAAAACAGCCCCTAGGGCTTGGAATACTTTCGGACATTGACCATTTTAGTCCCTAGGTTTTAGGTTAGGGTTTATAACTATACACAGTTGGCGAAAATGGTCTCTAGGGTTCCTAATAGTTTCGGCAAAAGGCATAAGTGGTCCTTAGTGTTCTATTAGGTTTACACAAATGTAATTTAACTTACAAGGATTTACAAAACAGCCCCTATTTTTTGATTAAGTTTCGAATAGTGTGTTTCCTAACCCTATACTTTCGGATAATTACACTATAGGCCCTTATCTTTGATATCTTGTTAAAATAAGTTTACAAAAGTCATGTTTTAAAACTCTAGACTTTATTTAAATTATATTTGGATCCGAAAGTTTTTTAATTCATCATTTAGATCCGAAACTTTTATAAATTACATTTTTGGCACAAAAGTTTTATAATATGTATATTTAACACATGAAAAGTTTATTTTGAGCATAAATATCTTAATGGGCTTTATGAAGCATAAGTGGGCCTAGTTGGCTCCTAGTTTTTATTGGGCTTATATTTTGGGCTTAATGGGCCTAAACTATCTTAAGTACTATTCATTGGGCTTACTAATCCATTAAGGCAAACTTAGCTAAATATGTTAAGGAGAAACATAGATCTAGTGATTTCTAGGCTTTCTATAACAATTCTAAGTTATCCATCAACCTATAAACCCTACTATGGCTCACGGCTAAAATATATGTGCATGGGGTTTTCATAATTTTTCTAGGTTAGCATGTTTATAAGTTCATGGTTGCCATAGTTATCTAGATTTTTCATCATCTTATGTGATATCTCATTTTTAGCCGTGACCTACAATAGGCCTAGGTTTTCTAGATTTGTGTTTATATTAAGTTTATACTAGGAGTTTCATATGTGTGTTCATGTGCATGAAAAATGAAAGTATTTAAGAAAGATATAAGCTTTCATGGTACTTACTTGTTAAGTGAGTTTAAGGAAAGACAAGTGAACTAGGAATGACTTGAGCTTGTGACCAACAATGGTGGAAATGCTTCAACAAACACAAGTCGTGGCCTTATTTAATGTTTCTAGGGTTCTTGTATTGCCTTGTAATGTAAGTTAGGTATAGTAAAGAGTAACGATTATCATTTATGTTGTAAGAGACATGCTTCAAGGTTAATAAATTGTGTATTAATGGAACTTTGTGAATCTTGGTGAAGAGAAGAAATGAAGCCGTGGGTTTTGAAGAGAGTGTGAGGGATGATTTGAAATATTTTGTGTTGTGAATCTAGTGGGATTCAGATCTAATAAGGAGAAAGAATATTTAGTGTATCTTAGTATAGTACTTGTGTATCCTAGTAAGATATATGTAAGATATCAAGAGATTGTGTATGTACTATCCAAAAATAGCAACAAATGGACTTCCTTCCATCCTCACTCTTGCCGTGTGTTTTGAGGTCAAACGGGGACAAGGTATGTCTCAAAATAGTGTATGTGTACGGTAGCATAGTGAGTTGTATATATAATACTTGACTTTGGGGCATGATTACTTGTAAACTTTGTATGAATTAATGAATGTGTAAGTATGTACACACGTCTATATTAGGTATAGTGGGGGTAGATATTGTGTTAACTTGTCTAAAATTAGGAGTTAACTTAAGTCTATGTAATATAGTGTAGGTACTTGTAAGGTTTCTAGGTATTTTGGTTAAACCTTTAGGTTATTTGGTGAAAGTATATAATATGTATAACATTATAAATATTATACTTGAGAGAATGAATAAATATCAATGTGAGATAATAGACATTGTTTTATGGTGACATATGTTTGTTCATAGTATAAGGTATATGTAAATATATACATATAATATTAAATCTAGGTACTTAATAAATTTAGTTAACAAAATCATAGTTTATAAAATGTGTACTGAGGTGGTGAGTACTTGTTCAACATGTGGCAGTCAATTACCAGGGTAGTCAGAAAAGACTAAAGGTTCATATATATATATAATAAAAATAAATATGAAATACTTGTATGAGAATTGAACATGATACTTAATTAATCGTATAAAAGTGGAAATACAAAGATTCCAAAAATAGTGAGTACAACAATTGACAAATTTACTAAGGTAAAATCAGAGGTTTTACAACACAATCCCGTTATTTTAGATTTGTCCTCAAAGCTTAAGATGAAGTCACCGGTCAGGTGAACAAGTGTGGGTACTTGGTTTTGAACGAGTCTTCTCGTTCCCATGTGAACTCAGGACCTCTCTCGAGTTCCAACGTACTTTGATCAACGGGATGCGACTGCGTTTCAATTTCTTAACCGTTCTCTCCATGATTTCTACTGGTTCTTCTATGAACTGGAGTTTGTCGTCAAATTGAACTCCTTCCAATGGCATAGCCAATGGTACTTCAGCATAGCACTTCTTCAGATTAGACACGTGGAAGGTAGAGTGTACCTGACTCAATTGCTGGGGTAACTCTAAACGATAAGCTACCTCCCCGATCCTGGCTATTACTTTGAAAGGGCCGACATAACGTGGGTCCAGTTTTCCATGTTTACCAAAGCGTACAACACCCTTCCAAGGTGATACCTTGAGCATGACGCGGTCACCTACTTCAAATTGCATAGGTTTATGTTTCTGGTCCGCGTAGCTCTTTTGTCGATCGCGAGCAGCTTGAATTCTTTGCTTTATGAGGACGATCTTGTTGGTAGTCTCCTGGATTAACTCGGGTCCAGTGAGCTGAAGTTCACCTACTTCTGCCCAGCACACAGGTGAATGACACTTTCGACCATATAGTGCTTCAAAAGGGCAGCCTTGATACTGGCATGATAAATGTTGTTGTAGGGAATTCCACTAAAGGAATGTGGTCAACCCATCCATTTCCAAAGTCAATCACACATGCTCGTAGCATGTCTTCTAGGGTCTGAATGGTTCATTCACTTTGACCGTTAGTTTGTGGATGATAAGCGGTGCTCATGTCCAAATTTGTATCTAAGGCCCATGAAAAGCCTTCCAAAAGTTAGATGTGAACCTACCGTCTCAATCACATATTATTGAGACTGGTATTCCATGTTTTGTCACTATCTCCTTAAGGTACGTCTTTGCTAGTTTTGCAAGGGAATCATTCTCCCTAATCGATAGGAAATGAGCAAACTTGGTGAGTCGGTCTACGATTACCCAGATAGTATCGTAACCGTAAGATGACTTTGGGAGTTTGGTGACAAAGTCTATGGTGATGTTGTCCCACTTCCATTTTGGTATCTCGGGCTGTACAAGTAACCTCGATGGTCTCTGGTGTTCAGTTTTGACACGTGAACATGTCAAGCACTTCTGAACATAGGTGGCGATGTCAGCTTTCATATATGGCCACCAGTATAACTTCTTGATACATCTTTTCAGATCCGGGATGTATAGAATATTTAGACTTTTGAGATTCGTGCATGATCACGTTTCTCAAGTCTCCATAACAAGGTAACTAACTCCTCCCGTGAAGGCACATGGTTCCATCTGCTCTTGGTTCTAGTTTCTCCTTGGTAAGGTCGGTTCTGAGCATTCCTTGACATCTTCCTTCACGAGGTTTTCAGGTACTTGGGCTTGAGTCTGAGCTTCCAAAATCTGCTTGGGTAGGTCCAAACTGATTGTCATAACTAATGCTCGGACTCTAATAGGAGGGTACGTTTCCTTATGGCTTAGAGCATCAGCAACCACATTTACTTTACCGGGGTGGTATTTGATCTCTCAGTCGTAGTCACTTAACAACTTGATCTAACGGCATTGTCTCATGTTCAGCTCCTTCTGATCCAATATGTGTTACAAACTTTTGTGGTCAGTATACACAATACACTTTGTTCCGTATAGGTAATGTCTCCAGATTTTGAGAGACAATACTACGGATCCAAGCTCTAGATCATGAGTCGTATAGTTATTCTCGTGCTTCTTCAGTTGTCTTAAAGCATAGGCGATCACTTTCATTCTCTGCATCAGTAATGCACCCAAACCTTTGTCTGAGGCATCACAGTATACAACGAAATCATCGTTGTCCTCAGGTAAAGCCAAAATAGGTGCACTACATAACTTCTGCTTGATCAGCTGAAAAGCTGATTCTTCTTTCTCTCCCCAGTCAAACTTTATTCTTTTCTGAGTAAGTTTGGTCATCGGTTTGGCTATTTTGGAAAAATCTTCAATAAATCTGTGGTAGTACCCGACAAGGCCTAGAAATTGGCGAATCTCTGTCGGTGACTTGGGGGATGCTCAATCTTTGACAAATTCTACCTTTGCTGGATCTACGTGAATACCGTCACAATAAATGACGTGACCAAGGAATTGCACTATGGGAATCCAGAATTCACATTTGGAAAATTTAGCATAAAGATGTTCCTCCTTGAGCACCTTTAGTACTTGTGCAAGGTGTTCCCCGTGTTCTTGTTCGTTTTTGGAATAAATGAGTATATCGTCAATGAAGACTATCACGAATTTATCTAGATAAGGTCTGCACACACGGTTCATAAGATCCATGAAGATGGTTGGCGCATTGGTCAATCCAAATGGCATAACCTGGAATTCGTAATGACCGTAACGGGTTCTAAAAGCTGTTTTTGGAATATCTTCCTCCCTGACCCTCAATTGATGGTATCCAGATCCCAGGTCAATCTTGGAATACACACTTGACCCTTGCAGTTGGTCAAACAGGTCATTAATGCGAGGAAGCGGATAACGATTCTTCACGGTTAACTGATTCAGTTCTTTGTAATCGATGCACATTTGGAAAGAACCATCTTTCTTCTTGACAAAACAAAACAAGAGCTTCCCACGGTGAGGAACTGGGTCGGATGAATGCTTTGTCAAATTCCTGAAGTTGTTCAGCTAGCTCTTTCATTTCTGATGGTGCCAACCGGTATGGAGCTTTAGCACAGGTGCAGATCCGGGAATCAAATCAATTTGAAATTGGCAACTCATCAAGAAAGCCCTCAGGGAAATCTCGGACGATCGGTACGTCCTTAATTTGTTTCTTCTCGGGTTTTTCTTCTTCATCTGTTTGCGAAATATGCGTTGTTGATACAAAAGTTGGATGATCCTTGCTAGACCCGAATTAGGCTTAGTTCGGGTTGGCTGGGTTCCGGCTCCTACACCAAGTGAAATATCTTGTTGGGATCCTGCACACTAAAACAACACGCGTTAGGCTTACCGTGGGAATGTATCCCACGATTAGACTCCGACGTAAGTGTAAGTATCGATTAGGGTTTAAGAATCAGATGGGAGTTGAGAGTATGTAGAATGTAATACCATTGTGGAACCCATGGGGGTTCCTTATATAGGCAGTGAAACCCTAATGGGCCCACTGTTTACTTCGGCCCCAAGTATAGGATAACCACCATAATTAGCTTGATTGTTATCTTCTAATTATGGTGAGTGTATATCCTATTCTTTAAGGCAAATCCCAATCCTGATAGGATTGTGATTCTGTCTAAACCTGTTCCGGCCGTGCCAGGTCGTGGGCCGCATACATCCTATACGACCACTATTCATTCAAGCCCATAAGCTGAGATATCATTAATCCAACCCATTCGTGATGGGCCGGACACGGGTAGTACCCGTGGTCCGGGTTCATGACCCGACTGGGGACTATACGTCATCATGTCCCCCCAGTCTAGTTGTCACAGTCGTAGGCGTGACCTCTAGACTAATGAATGTCCCGTAATCATTGATGTCTCAAACATACCCGCACCAAGAAAGGCCGGCCGGGACAACATTAATGAATGCATTAATGGCAGTCATTAGTCGGACGCCTCGTTTGTAAAAGTGCACCGGTCAGGCCCACCCTTGAGGCACGTAAAACTGAGTAAGAGATGACCCGTGGGCCCCTTATGACGTTTCAGAAGTGTCAGAAATCCCCACCGTTGGATAGGCGTAGTGGATTACACGTGTCAAACATCCATGTTACCTTGTAAATCGAGGAAACCCTATACAAGAGCAGGTGTGTGCTACTGTGTAAACACACAGTTTATACCCCTTTTCTGCTATTGTTATATTTGAGCTCAATTCCTCATTCCTTCTCTTATTTTTTCCACGAATTTCCACCATCGCAGGTTAGATCATCACGCCTCTCTAATCCTTTTTATAAAACATGGTGAAAGATAACCCTATCATTACCGATGTCCTCAACGTGATGCCTGCGGAGAAATACATAGACTTTTTGTCTAAGTATTATATTCCTGAAAGCGTACATCCGACCTATCCAGGTGACGGTGAAGCTATTACGGATGCTCCTAAAGGAAAGATAGGTGTGTATACGCGTCTATTTGACTCGGCTAACTACCGCATCCCCCTATCTAGGTTCTTAGTAGATCTGCTTCTGTACTACGACTTCCACATAACCCAGCTTCATTGCATAGGGGCATGTAAGATCAATCAATGTGAGATTACCTATTATACATGTGAGGTAACCCCTACCGTGAATCTATTCAGGGCTTTCTACGCCCCCCAAATGGTGAATGGGTGGCTATCGTTTAAGAAACGATCCGCAACGACACCCATGACTTATAGGAAACCCTTAGATTCCCTTAAGAGTTGGTACGATCACTACTTTTTCGTAGATGAAAAAGTATTCCCCACCCCATTTGTTTTTAAAACCATAGTGCCCGTCGACTATCCTCCCAAATCCAAGGACTATAGCAGTAAGGATTTGAAAATATTAGACACCCACCGCACTGAATTCCATAAGGTCTGCCGGAGCACTTCCTCTGCTTAGTAGGGATTAGCCGCTATTATTATGGGATGGAGGATAGATATCTATGCTTTCTGACCGAGCGTTGACAGGGTAGGTATTCTATATATTAAATGCAAATGTGTTTAGCAATACTTTTTGAATTTACTAACCCTTATGCATACAAATGTCCACAGCGATGAAGTTGTTCGGCCAAGGTGATCCAAGCAAAGTTCCACAAGGATCTCGACCACTGAAAGAAGGTGAACTCCCCTTACTAGAGGCCACCGTCAACATGACCATCCCACTGGAAGAAACAACTGAGCAGTGGTCGGATGAGGAGGAGCCTGTTATCCAGAAGTCCCCCCTCGACTTCTATAATGAAGATGGAGAAAAACTGCTGTTGGAGAATGCCCCGCCACACCAAGATGAAGAAGAACAACTCACTGATCCATCTATCAATCGCACCAGTGAAGAAGATGAAACAATACAGGATTCTGGATCCTCCTAGCCATCAAAGCCCAAATCTAGAAAACGCAAGACCACCAGGAAGGTAGCGAAAAACATGGAGGCTGAGGCAGGGGCACACAATGCTCCCCCAAAGAAACTAAGGCAGGACCACCCGCAGTTCTAAGAGGGAAGCAGTACCTCTACGGCCCAAGTCAACCCTTCACCGCATGTCGATGAGCAAGTCTGGAAGGAAACCCCTGTGAATGTCGTGGCTCCTTCTACCACGAAACCCATAATTGGCACCACGTAAGTACCAACAATACTCCATAAGATATAATCCACGAATAAAAACTAATAAGCATGTTTTAATAACAGGGCGGATCCGTCGATAGTAGCACAAGAGAAGGAGGTCGAAAGGGAACCCTCACCCGTGATATCAATGAGACCTCCATCCCCTCCTTTAACTCATGAAGAGGAGCCACGCTCTGAGGGGCCTGACACCAACCTTCGTCCAGCCTGGAACTTGTCCAGATTAACAAGATTAGAGGCGGAGTCTGAGTGCAAAGAATTTATGGATCATATAACTCCTCCAGCGCTGGCACAGGACTTGGATGAACTCGAGCACGAGACGCTGCTGGAGCAGTATGATGTAGCCACGGCGCACCAGGTGACAGTCGACGCGGCCCTACGGCGCTGTATGGAAGGAGCCTTGGCCAACGTGAGCCGTACGGAGAGGAAGATTGCTCGCAGAGAGGAACTGGTGGAAAAACATGAGAAGATTATAACGTCCTTGCAGGCAGCCTTGGTTGTAGCAGAATCAATAGTCAAGGAACAAGCCAACCACGTCAATGCACGCGAGAGACGCATTGCTGAGCTGGAAGCCCTCCTAGCTGCATCCAATGAGAAGGTACGCGCTTCTATTGATACTCATTTGTTCACATAAGACCCATATTGTCTTGTAGTAATTCCAAGTATTCTTTATAGGTATCAGCAGGCGAAGCCGCTACTAAAGCTGTAACAGTACAAGACTTCACCATTGCTCAAGAACGCGATACGCTCAAGGACGAACTTACCCATGCGCAGACTATCATGGAAGAGCGAGCTGCGGTAGCAGAGGGAGAACTGAGCAGGATAGCAACGGACTGCGCCAAAGTGTTGTGCCCTCCTTTGCTCACGGCTATAGCCGGGCGTAGATGGATGGTGGGCCATGGGATGCGCCTTGTCGTGACCCAGGTAACAGAGGCTCCTTACTTGTTACAAGCTTTTGCGGATGTTGTATCGAACGACATTGACCGTGGTAGGCACGAGGGTTTGATCAAAGTTGTGGAGTTGATAAGCAAAAATGAAGACATCACCCAACACGCCTACCATAACCCTCTAGCTGAAGATAAGATGACCGCCTCTATGACCGCCCTTGGGGAAATCCAACACCCATTCCTAGACGATCTTGAGTCGCTGAAGGATGCTCCCAACGAGACACTCATGGCTAAGCTCACAGCCAACCCCAATATGACTCTACCTCGAAGGTGATAAAGGGTGAGAAACTCTTACCTGAGGCGTTGGATGCCAATATGACTAGGGTTCAGGGCGGTAAAAATGCTCGCGGCGAGGTCCTCCGTGCCTTGATTGCCGAAGGAAAGAGGGAAATAGGTGAGTTCCTACCACCTCTGTAACTTATATTGCAAACATTCGTACCTTCTTCGTCCGTGCATGTACACGGCTAGAACTGACAATATTGTTATAACTTGTTATATTTATGTAAGTCCGTGATGACCACGGCTATTTTGTGTTTTGAATTTGAAACTTGTTTTGTTTTCTTTAGATATCATGTATCTATATTGCATGACATGTCACGTCTTACCTAGAATAAAACCATGTCTATATTTTACTAGACGTGCGGCGTGCGTCTTTACCATGCGCAGCACTATGTAAGTGCGGCATGTAGAAACTTATTACAACGTCTTGTGAATAAGGTTTCTAGCAAGGATACATGATCCACGTCACTGGGGTTGCATTCCTTTTAGGTGACAAGTTGAATTATTAGGTTCACTTAATCCTCTTACCTCGCCTGGAGGCGAATAGTACATGTACGGTTTTGAATGAATGCATATGAATAAGAGATAGCATACTAAATCTATAAGATGATAATTTGCACAAGGAATCTGAAAAATATGACAATAATTTGCACAAGAACGAGCCGTGGAGCTAGCTAGTCACCACGACATTTTATTAGAACGTTTACGATTTTTGTTTTTTTTTTGACAAGAATGAAAAAATCCTAAAACAAATAGATCCTAGAAATCAATAAAACAAAAGAGAATAAATGGATCTTCATTGAAGCCAACTATGTAGCGAAGTGTCCATGCGGAAGCCGTAGCCTTTCAAAGATAGCATTTTTTAAGATTGCAGATATTCCATGTGCGTTCCAGGTCACGGCCATCCATGTCACGCAACTTGTACGCGCCCCGCCCTAAGGCTTCCGTAACCTCATACGGCCCTTCCCACTTGGGGCCCCAGCTTTCCTGTATTCTCCGCGCGACTTGCCTCGTTAGCACGATAAACAAAATCTCCCGGTCGAAAGGAAACACCTTTAACTTTGGCATCGTAGTAAGCCTTCATGCGTGCCTTGGACTTGGCCTCATTGATGGGCGCTATTTCTCTTTTCTCCTCCAGCAAATCCAGATTAATCCGGAGTTGCTCATCGTTTGTGATGACATTAACCTCCATCGTGCGGATGGTTGGCATCCCAATTTCTGCTGGTATAACAGCATCGGTCCTGTAGGCCATCACGAATGGAGTGTCCCCATTGGATCTTTTAATCATAGTCCTATGCGCCCATAGAACATGCGGCAACTCGTCTACCCATTTGGCACTTCGCTTGTCCAAGCGTGCCTTGATGCCTTCGCCTAAGCTTCTGTTTGCCCGCTCCACAAGACCATTAGTATATGGGTGCTTAACGGATGCGAAGCACCGCGTGATGTTTAATGTCGCGCACCAATCCTTGAATGGATTGTCCGCAAACTGTTTCCCGTTATCCGAGATGATTTCTCCTGGTAAGCCAAAGCGGCACACAATATTTTCCCAAACAAACTTTTTAACTTGCTTGCCCGTAATGGATTTGACCGCTTTAGCTTCTATCCAGCGTGTAAAGTAGTCCATTGCCACAATCAAGAACTTAACTCCCCCTACAGCAACTGGAAAAGGCCCTGCAATGTCAATCCCCCATTTATAGAATGGCCATGGGGATGTGAAGGGTGTCAGTTCTTGCTGCGGATGTCGTGGCACCGGCATGTGCACTTGGCAATCACTGCACTTACGAACCATGTCACGTGCATCCCTATGCATAGTAGGCCAATAATATCTTGTGCGTAAAGCTCGTGCTACCACGGATCGGGGTCCTGCGTGCATGCCGCATGACCCTTCATGTATCTCACTGATTACATAGGCAGCCTGGCGTGGCCCGACACACCGCAACCACGGCTGTAAGAAGGAGCGCTTATAGAGAATACCTTCTCGGAGCTCAAAGTGCTGTGACTTCCTTCTGATACGCCGTGCTGCCTTCTCATCATCCGGAAGGGTCTCATCAGTTAAATAGCTGATGATCGGGGTCATCCAGGTACGTCCATCTTCCTCAACTATAGATGCGATTTCCCCTTACGTTATAGACTTTTCCTTTTGTATTTCTACCAAGACTTGCTTGGATAAGTGGGCAAAACTTGTAGACGCAATTTTGCTAAGAGCGTTCGCCTTCTTGTTTTCACCTCTGGGTACCTGCTTGATAGAAAACTTGCTGAAAGTAGCTATGAGTGACTTGACTTTCTCCAAGTACCGAACCATGTTATCCTCCTTTGCTATGTAACCTCCTAGAAAGTGGTTCGCGACAAGCCGTGAGTCTGCGTAAGCCTCAAGGTTGCGGACTCCCATTCTAACGGCGATTTTTAAACCTGCAATCAACGCTTCATATTCTGCCTCATTATTAGTGGCTGTAAATTCAAAACGTAGGGTGTAGGTAAACTCCATTCCTTCCGGATTCGTAAGGATGAGGCCAGCTCCTGACCCGTCCGTGCACGAGGATCCGTCAGTGAACAAGACCCATGGTTCTGCCGGAGTTTCCTCTCGTTGTATGACTGGTCCGTCCTCATCTGGCTTCTCAATTAAGAAATCTGCCAGGATTTGGCCTTTGACCGCTGTCCTTGGTCTATAGGAGATGTTATGCTTCCTAACAGAATGCTCCACTTCTATAGCCTACCGGATACGTCTGGTTTGGAGATGATTTGTTTTATTGGTTGATCAGTAATAACCACAATTGGGTGCGCCTGGAAGTACCAGCACAACCGTTTTGTGGCGAATACTAATGCTAAAACCAACTTTTCCATAGAGGAATAATTCAACTCCGGCCCTTGTAGTGTTCTACTTATGAAGTAGATCGGAGTCTGGACTGTGTCCCTATCCTTCATAAGTACTGCACTTATTGCTCCGTGTGTAGCCGACATATACATAATGAGCTCTTCCTTAGGTCAGGAAGCCACTAGCATGGGAAGAGCTGCGAGATGCTGTTTAAGCTGACTAAAAGCTTCCTCAGCTTCCTTTGTCCAACGGAAATCTCCCTTCTTGATGCACTTCTTGAGTGTTTTGAATAGAGGTAGTGATTTCTCCGCGGACTTTGACAAGAACCTGTTTATCACGGCCAGCTTTCCATTTAATGATTGTACCTCTTTCCGCATCTGAGGAGATGGTAACTGTATTACCGCGTCTGTCTTTTCCGGGCAAGGTTTGATTCCGTTTGGATCGATCATGTATCAAGGAACATCCATTCAGTCGCCCCAAACGTGCATTTTTTTGGATTCAGTTTCATATTAATTCTCCTTAATGTGTCAAACGTCTCTTGGACATCACGGAGAAGTGCCTCCTCCGTATGAAACACCGTCTTTTCCTCATCCTCTTCCGCCATCTGGATCTGATGGTACCCTTTGTACGCGTCTAAGAAGCACTTAAAGGGATACCCACATAGGGATTCCACATTCCAGTCAATCTCTGGTAACGGATAGCAGTCCTGCGGACAAGCTTTGTTCAGGTCCGTGAAGTCCACGCACATGCGCCAGCTCCCGTCATGCTTCTTGACCATGACCGGGTTGGATAACCACTTGTGGTAGTATACCTCGCGCATGATTCCTGCGTCCACTAATTTCCGTACTTCATCCAGTATTACTTGGCTGCGTTCTGGTGCTTGACCGCGCTTATTTTGCTTAATAGGAGGATATCCCTGGCGGATTTGAAGTCTATGTTCTGCTATCGCACGTGGCACACCTGTCATATGCTTGGGCTCCCATGCGAATACATCCAGGTTTGCTTTTAGAAGAGAGCACATGGCCCTCTTGCCGTTATCCGAGAGCGTTCCCCCTATGGACACCTCTTGTTCCGGATAATCGGGATGGATCGCCACCTTCCAGTTGGGGGTGATGATCCTTCCTTGACAGGAACGGGTAGGACTGGTGTTGCCATGGCGTGGAATTCGGATGCTGGTATGATTGAGTTATAGATGGTGACAGTTCCCCCTTACACATGGAATTTAATCATTCTGTGAGCTATGGAGGGTACTGCCCGTATGGCCAGGATGCCTGGTCTTCCTATGATCCCATTGTATGGAGAGTGTGAGCGTATCACCATAAAGTTCATCCACGCCGTGGTGGAATGCTCTTCATTCCCAATGGTTACTAGCAGGCGCAGCTGTCCTATTGGCCAGATAGTGTCTCCACTGAAGCCAATGAGCGGCGACGTGGCCGGTACCAATTGGCTTCTTATTTCCGGTCGTAGCTGTACGAAACAGTGTTCGTATAGTACTTCTGCCGATGACCCTCCATCCACATTGTTAGAAATACGTTTTACGTATATTAGAAGTATCGGTCACTCCACAATATTATTTATGTTGTAATAGCTCGTAGTTAACAAATAGTTATTAGTTGCTTATTAAGTTAAGTAGAACCGGTCCATGGGCTTGTCATGGACCGGCCCAAGCCCATGTAAGCTTGGAAGTATAAATACCCCTTTCCACCATGGAAAGGGGTTGGTGGTTGTCATTTTCTAGTTTCCACTTAATGAAATAACACATAGTTTCTCTCACTTTCTCTCTCTAACTTTCTCTCTCTAGAAATCATCAACCCCCTTCATAGATTCATAGGTTATCAATATTCTACATTTGGTATCAGAGCTATGGGGTGATTTAAGGTAGTGATTTGTGTGGTTTTTTAGTTTTTGATTGTATTAGTGTTGTTTAAGAAGATTCATCTTGATTCTTGGTGTTTTTGGTGTTTTGTGATTGGGATTAGTGGATAAGTATTAGTTTTTACTTATTATTGTTGAAATCACAAAACTTTTTAGGTCATTTGGTCAAAATCTGGGTTTAATCTTCATATTAGTGGTCGACTGTTCATCGTATTAAGGTTTCTGATTAACCCAGCAGAAGTTCCGGATCAAGAAGTTCCGGATCAAGAAGTTCCGGATCAAGAAGTTCCGGATCAAGAAGTTCCGGATCAAGAACTTCCGAACCAAGAACTTCCGAACCAAGAAGTTTCGGATCAAGAAGTTCCGAACCAAGAACTTCCGAACCAAGAAGTTCCGGATCAAGCCAAAAGTTCCGAACCAAGAACTTCTGAACCAAGAAGTTCCGGATCAAGCCAAAGTTCCGAACCAAGAACTTCCGAATCAAGAAGTTCCGGATCAAGCCAAAAGTTCCGAATCAAGGTAATTCCAAGCCAAATCTTCCGAATCAAACTTCCGAATCAACAAAAAGTTCCGAATCAAGGGTTATTTTGCTTGTTTTTTCGACGATTTTTTAGAGGATTTAATCTTGGTTTCTTACAACAAAAACACAACACAATTCACAAACTTTACTTCACTGCTCGATCAACCGATAATCTTTGTCTCTTCGAAGTTAACAAAATGAATCCGAATTCAGTAATGCCTCAGATGACATCACTTACGGATATTTCAGTCATTACGGGAACGGATAATCGCCCGCCAATGCTCATCAAAGAAGTTTTTGAAGCATGGCAAG